>JARFJB010000610.1:2793056-3065556 GCA_036346205.1 Vesta saturnalis | reverse complement strand
TTTTTTATAATAATTTGTCACACTTTTATTTGTTCACAGCTAACTTGTTACAATAGAATTTTTTAGAAAAATCCCTTTCTGTTATTAAATTGAAAATATTTCAGAAATTAACGATTCTAGGCTATAGGGAGTGCTTAATAAAAATGAAAGAACATAAAGTGTATTTTCACTTTTTAAAATAAAATACAGGATGATTCATTTGAAAAAATTGATAAAATCATATGTTCGAGTTTTGGCTAGCTCTATATCCAATTGGTGCAATAATAAAGAAATAGCAGTTTCTCGTAATATTGTACCCATGTCAAAAAGTTATGCCTGGAAAAAATTATTGTTAGGTTTTTCTGCCTACGGTATATGGGACGTTGAAATAAGAATGATTTTCGTGTACAATTGACCATAACTTTTGAAATACCCTGTATAACGTAATGAAACCCTATATTGGAGGAATGGGGGAGATGATCTTAATCTAAACTTTAAATAATATATAGGGTGTCCCATTTAAAAAAAAGTATGTGTGGTTCACCCTGGTAATATGTAACACCCTGTAAATACGAAAATAATTTTATAATCTGAAGTTTGAAGTAATCTGAGAATAGTCAAGTGCTTGGGAAAGATCATGACATATAAATTCGACTCAAGTGAGAAAACTATGCTTATTAGGAATCAGCCTGATGACGAAAAAGAGTCCGCTTGAGAAACATCGCGCTATAAAATGAAAAACTGTGGAAATAGGCCGACCAACTTAAGTAATATAAAACCACAGTTACAAAACACTTATAATACAGAACTACCAATACATCTAATTCTCTGTTAATGATGTAACGCCCGATAATCTAATTATAAAAATAAAAATAAAGCAAACTTGTCTTATACCATTTACCACTCATTTACCTCTTGACCAATTTAAGTTCGATTTTTTTCTATTTTCTACCATTTAAAAACAAATTTTTCCAAATTTTACTATTTGTATAATAAAGGAGGGTGGGGCAGTAAGAACACTTTAATTTTTGAACGTTACTACAACCTATATTTAAGATTCCATGTTTAACTCAAATACAAAATTGAAAATACCAAATACACTTTTTATTTGTGTATAAAAATATCGGAAGAACATTGAACTTAAAGAAATATGTACTGTTTTTTTTCCGAAGACGCACTCTGTTGCTCTCGCAATGTATTGAAGCAACCGTCCTCTTGATTTCACTAGATCTATCCTTCACCCGCTTTCGAATTCACATATTCACCTACGTAGTAGGCCTGTTTAGGGTTAACTCCCTGAACTGGTAGATCATTTTTTTTATAAGACTTAGGCCGTAATCATTTTTTTGTGGGTCGCCATGATTAAAAAATAAAAGATGTCTTGGATAATTTTGTATGATTGCTTGTGAAGGTCATCGGTAGATTCTAAAATAGAAAATTCAAGTAAAGTAGTCCTTACCCTATGGTGTACTTGCTTTGCTAGTGATTACTGGTCGCTAACTGTAGCGGATTTATGTAAGACACGTTTGTTTTATTCATTGGGCGAGATCGCTTCTTTCTTTAACTTTTGGTAATTATACAATTTCTTTTAGCACTCGAGATATTCTGACTAAATAAATAGCTATCTCAAAGGCGTATAATTGAAAGTATTCGTCTAAAATCTTCAAAGGTAAAGAAAAAATAGTAAATTATTATCTCGCACTTACTTACCAAAGATGAAGTTTCGTTTGTCCGAAATTATCCTTACGTTGTGGTAAATATATACTTATTCTTCTGGATCATTATGGGGATGCTGGTTATTGTGAGAATAGCCTGAGCCTGGACGTTCTACCGGACCGTGTAAAAGCTATGTTCGTCGGCACCTACAGCAACTGGTATGATTATAACGTCTCAGTAAGCCAGGTCAGAACATTCAATTCTTATATGCGATCCTAATATGTAAACCCGGAATCGTATTATAAACTTTCTTGCTTCGTGCACTACCTTCTACAGCCTTATGCAGTTCTCGATAATATTTATACGAACTAAAAGTGTGTTTCAATTAATAATATGGATAAAGTTTTAGTGTAATATTTACCTTTTTGGAAAGCTGTCGTCTACAGTTTTCTTGGGTTTGCCTAACTATCATATGCGGGGAGTCAATCTTAGGCCACTCACTATCTTGCAATAAATGTAAATTAGGAAAAACGTTAACTGTTTTCTTTGCGTAAAGTTCTAATTATATAACTTGGATTTACTGGCCGATTTACTTTATTGAACTACACCTAGTATTACTTGAACGCTAGGCGGCCATGATATGTATGTGTTGGGTTAATTACTACCTGCGTGCTTCTATAGTGACGTTTTCGCGCCGGTTGTGTTTTGTGTAATTAAATATATGTTTTGTCTTCGAAATATCGAGCAGGATATTGTAATTTGTTTTAAAACTCGTATTTTAGAAATAATTGTTTATACTATTGGTGAGAGTGTTCAGTGGATAAGTAACAATTTTAATTATCTGGGTTATCTCTAAATTGTTGCTGGTGTAGAAATGAAACCCATATGGATCTCAATAATGCGCGAATAACTTAGGTGTTATACACCTGCGCAATAGATTACTGCGCAATAAGCTACTACTTCTTACGCATATATTATATATACTGGGTGTTTCAAAAAACGTTCCGCTAATTCCTAGGGTAGATAGAATATTAAAAAATAACGTTAGTATGTGTCCGAAAATGCCTCCTTAAGAAGGTACGGCCCTGTAAAAGTGGCCCTAAAATTCCTTTTTTTTTATTATCTCTGAAACAGTTTAAGATACCTAAATGAAATTTATAGCACAAATACCTTTGATTAGGTTATAAAAGTTAGTGTTAAATTTTTAATATTTTGTACAGGAGCGTTACTAAATATCCCCAAACTTTTTGTTTGGGGATATTTTTAATTGTTTGGGCAAAAATAGTATTTTTTAAACAGTTTTCCACAAAAGAGGTACTCTTGTTGAAAGCCAAAAAAATTACTGGTAGGCTTAGACTGCAGACTCGCGTTTTTTTTTTGTTTGACAGATTCGTTTGACACATTCTTGTTGATAGTTTTGGTTTGTTTAACAAGTAATAACGCTTTTAAAAACTTTGAAAATGAATATGTACATTGTGTCCCATTTTCGATATTTCGGAGTATCTCTGTTACGAGTAAAAATACAGAGTTGCGGTGCTACTTTTTTGAAGAACGCTGGTATAAACAAAACTTTCATAGCCTGCTACATTTCTGAGATACAGGGCGAAAATTGAAAATATTGCATTTTGGGACTCCCCTTGTATCTCCGTTATCCTTTAATGTACGGCAAAGTTAAAAATTGGGTCTTATACAGTTTTTTACGTAGAATCCAGTGGCGTAGTCGTATTTTTGTTGTAGGCTGCCAATTTTTAGCTATAAATAAAACTTACGGTCTTTTAACGGAACACCCTGTATATTTTTCTTGTGTTTGATTGGAAATTTTATAAGCTTTACAAAAATATGTAATATATGATGTGTATTTTAAATAATAAACCTAAAACCCGACCATTTCACAAAATCTGCGTAATAGCATACTGTGTATTATACAGGGTGTCTAGAATCTGCCCACTTTCTGTGGCTATCTTTGTTATTATAAGAGATACAGAGTCGGTTAAATTAGAAAAGTTGGGCAGAATTACATGATAATTCAAATACCGATAAGAAAATTCAACACTCTTGCCAACTTTCTAAGATATCTGAAAATAACTAAAAATCGTCCAAATTTTCAATCGACTATATGTCTTGTAATATTCAAAATACGAAAAAGTTATAAGAGAGACTTTTGATAGCTCATTCAGTGGCTTATTTTTTTCTGATTTCGAAAATGTATAGCTTTGCATGTTTAACATTATTAGTTAACTCACAATTTTCAAAAAAATGGTAATTATAATATATTTATTAAACAAATTAAAGTGTGCCGTGAACATTTAAATAACAAAATGATCTCATATTCTAGTACTAAATTTGTGGAAACAACAAGAAATAATGTACTACATTACCAAAATAAAAAAGTTCTAAATAAATTTAACTTATAACTAAGAGTAACAGATAACACGATCATAGAAGTACTTCAAAATGTACTCCATTATTTTGAACACACATTTGACATCGTTTTAAAATTTCGTTTTGAACTTTTAATAAACTTTGGGTTTTAATTTGCTGTATGGCAACACGAATTTATTTTTAAACCGTCTAGATTACCAGGTTTTACTCGGTACACTTTGTCTTTAATTGCACCCCACTAGAAAAAGTCCAGGGGGATTAAGTCTGGAGATCGCGGCGACCAAGTTATTGGACCTCGATTTCCTATCTAATTATTAAAACGTTCCTGTAAATAGTTACACATATCAACATGATGGATGTCCTTCACACTATTCCCGAAGAGTCCGTGATTTCTTAAATGTTAGATACCCAAATCGCTGGATGGGAAGGGGTAGTTTGTTTCCGTGGCCACCTAGATCCCCGGATTTAACTGTATTAGATTTCTGCTTGTGGGGAAGAATAAAAGATATTATTTACGAAACGAGACCAACCACCCGAGAGGACATGATTCACCGAATTGAAATTTCAATAAATTCGATTCCACGAGACGAAATCGAAACAGCTGTTTCCAGTACGAGAAGAAGAATTAATAGTTGTATTTTACAAAACGGCCGTCAATTTGAACATTTATAGATTTTCACTAGTTTTTTAACAGTTGTTCATGATTTTGTACCATTCTATTGAAAAGTTTCTTAAACAAAAATCAATCATTACTTTGATATCGTTGTTATGGCCCGTTGGCCTCTAAATACGCTCCAAATTTTGCAATTTGCTTAGTTTGGACTAGTCCTAAGCCTAGATAGAGTGTGAAGGGAGGCACAAACTATGATAAATGCAGATTCCTCATTACTAATCCAACCTATACACCTTAAGAAACCATAGCAACAATCAATTATTAAATTAAACGGTTAAAGGTCTTCTTTTTGCCATAACTCTGGAACAAATAAAGATATCAAATTGCGTTATTTACGTTTTTTGTTACAAATTTAAGCTACTTTCCGCTTATGATGTCATAATTATACCGTATGATTTAATTTTTCTGAATAAAATCAAAAAAACTGGTATTATTACAAATTGCGCCCTCTAACAATTTTATTATGAGCTATCGCGTACCAATGGATGCGACAGTTAAAAGTACTTACCTTTTTCTTCTAAACAAGCCTAGGTTTACTACAATCGGATAAGTCGTTTAAAAATAACAGCGATTTAAATGATTACACATTCAATAGCTTCCCCCACTCTTATTAAGGTCGGTACGCCAATGAGCCCTAGACCAAAATGATGCAGAATTGTCTAAGCTTTCTAACGATGTTACCAAAGGTATGCCTTAATGTGGGAATTTTCGGAGAAATTTATAATTTTATTTTTAATTTTCAATTGCGCCCCCTTGCGATGAATTACGGAACTTAAAAATAATTTCCAGGATTTTCTCGTGGCGACTTTTATAATGAATTTTTTTTTCTCCACTTTTTATGTCCACTAGTTTCTGAAATATGGCCGGTGGCCAGCCTTAATGAAACACCCTGTATTATATATATATATATATATATATATATATATATATATATATATATATATACGTATTAGGTTTCTATCGAATGGAATTCATTATCCCTGTAGCTCAGTTGGTAGAGCACTCCTCTAGGGGAGACATGGGTTTGAATTCCACTCGGGGGAACCTTTTTATGTATATAAAATTTTATATTTGATAAAAAAATCATGAATGCTGATTCAAAAAATGACCAAGGGTTACTATTTAAAATTATTATTATTTAAAAAAAAACAATCATTTACGTACTTGTCGTGTGTGCAACCTTAGCGATCTGCGGGCCACATGATAATAGTACACATAGTAACTGTTACCATGTAAGTTAACATAATATCCTGTTGTTAACAAAATATATACATATTAAGTTTCTATCGAATGGAATTGGTGACCCCTGTAGCTTAGTTGGTAGAGCATACGTATAGTCAACGAGAGGACATGGGTTCGAATGCCATTCGGGGAATCTTTTATGTACACAAAATTTTTCAATTTTACATTTTATAAACAAAAACTTGCTTACCGCAATCAATTACCTTCTTGTCGTGTGTGCAACCTTAGCGATATGCGAGCTGCGTGGCAATACTACACATAGTAACTGTCATCATGTACACAATATCCTGTTAATAAACTATATACATATTAAGCTTCTATCGAATGGACTTCATAACCCATGAGATCATCCGAGAACATTTTAATTTATCCGACACTTACCAGAGAAAGTCATGGAACTATTTAGAACAGTTCGAGAACTTTCTTATCGCGAATACTCCATTGGTTGTATTTCTGTATAAACCCGTCAATACGCATCTTTGAATATGTACATTTTACTCATCACAAAAAAATGTGTACGATTTCTACGTTAAAAAAAGAGCAAAAGGTTTATTTAACATTTTTATACCATCAAATACTATCATCCAAAAATCACTTCTTTTACGACTACTTACTGCTTCTTACTAACTTTTTTTGGTATCTATTTTATTTTACAAAAATAAAAAATGTATTGAGAAAATTTAATAAAAGTATATTAAAGATGGAAACAGCTTAAAATCTAAAGTAATATCTTCCGAAATGGATATATATATATATTACATTCTTCAAATTTTTTATAGAGGTGCTCGTAATAGTTTTATCATGTGTATACTAAAACTTTTGTATAAAAATAATTTATTGCATGTACCATATAAGAGTAGTGAATACAGAAAAAATGTTGATTATAATATAGATCTGAGAGAAGCTTTTTATAATTAATAAAATGTTATTACTTAATTAGTAATGTAGTAATGTATAACTTCTGAAATTAAATTTTTCGAACCGTTCTCACTTATTAATTACGCCGTCCTTTTATAAAAATATTTTATGAATGAAAAAAGTAAAATATGTTAGTTTTAGTAAAACTGTAAGTGATATGAAAAACTTCCAGCTGTGATCACTTGCACGTTTTCCTTTTCGATTCCTTTATCTTACAAATCAATGAACAACTCTGCTTTGGTATGAAGGAATTTGAATACATATTAAATTTATGCTAGATATTTGAATTCAAAAGATTGTTTTATAAAAAAGAATTGGTCTATTGTGTTATAGGTAGATAACTAAAAATATTTGTTTTTAGTCGCAAGGCACCATTTTTACCTTAAAGTGAGTTTAAGTAAACATAAACAAAATTACGGCATGGGCACACTTAATTATCATTTCGTGTAAAGATTACATTTTCTACAAACTTGCACTTAACAAAATCAGTTTTTCTCATTTATTTACTTTTACGTTCTTATATTTGTAATAACCTCACTTTATTAAAACCTTTTCAAGTTCTAGTAATTACTTGTCATTTCAAAGTTTTACTGACTTCGTGGACAGCAAATGTCTATAAAAATAAACTGCCACTTCAAAAAGTGGTAAAACCGTGGTATAGTAAAAGTCGGTCTAATAAAGTAGCTACAAGAAAGCTATAAAATCTACAGAATCCTTTGTTAACACCTTTTTTCATTATGTTTTCGATTTTTCAGGACGGTTTACCTTTAGATGGGGGAACAATGACAGTAAGTCCAGACGGAAACACAACAACGAGCACACTATCCTTTACTCCAACGTCGTCGGATCACGGTCTTACATTATCCTGTCGAGCTTCCAACCAAATGGTACCTCACAGTGAAATGCGAGATACTTGGATGTTACGAGTCCTTTATCCTCCAAAGGTCACACTTACTCTTGGTCACGGCTTAAACGCCAACGACATCAAAGAGGGTGCAGACGTTTATTTCGAATGTCATCTTGTTGCCAACCCGTGGGTAAGTAATCTGAAACCTGATCTTATAAAAGTTCTTTTTATGCTATAAAATGATTAAGTGCAGTTTTTCTTCATTTTTAATTAAAAATGTTTGTGTTCTCAGTAAGTAAAATTTGCCCGAAAGTGTTTTACGTTAATTCCTGCAAGAAAGAACGAACTGAATCAAATAATTACATGTGATTGATTTGTACAAAAAAAATCGTTATAATAGACGAATGAATCGTTATTAGAAACCAATTCAGCAGCAGAGTTGAATGATTATTGTTTCATTTAATATTTAAGATGTATATAATGAAAGGGATAATGCTTTTAGTGTAAGCAATACATGTGTTTTACCTCCCTTAGTGGTATTTTAACTCGCGTAAACATTTTTTACTAACTTCAGTTAGAAAGAAGGCACATAAAGTTGTTTCAAAATTATGAATAACCTAAATTTTGAACAAACAATTAATCAAAAGCACCCAAGCCCTATTTTCTGTGAACAAAGGAATATGGAACACATTCACAAAGTTGTCTCTTGCAACTTCTTTAGTGCGAGGGTCCAACTGAATTTATTAGGCATGTAAAAGTCTAGCACTTTATGTTAATTCAAAATATTAATCAAAAATCTATCAATAACGTTTATATAGAGGGTAGTCAAAATGAACAATTACATAATTTTCATTAACATTATTTAAACGGTGTAAATTATTCATAATAGAAGACATTTAATAAAATATAATGCAAATTTGTATAGTCCTAAAATTTTCTCTAATAAATGTATTTTCATCTTTTCTACTAACTTGAAGAAGTGGTTTCTAACATAATTTATTAGCAGGAATAAGGATCTTTAGTGTAATACAGGATGAAGTTTTTATATTCTTTTGTTTAACGAAAGAGTCCAACATCCCAGATATATGAATAATCACGTACCCGGATCATTTTTATTGCATATTTTAACTCCTCGTAAGATTCATATCGCACGATTTTTGACATACATGTTTTGTTGTGAAAAAAACTTATTTTGCATTTGTTTCCATCGGACCTAGATATCTTTCTTTTGATTCTTTTTAAACATAAAAAGTAACTTCTCAACTTCACAACGCATAATTTAATTTACAAATAGTAATTGTTTATGTATTAAGGTTATAATGAGGTTTTTATGGTCCGATGAGCTATTTCGAGCACGAGCGCGCTATCGCGAGTACTAGGAATTCACCGTAGACGCATAAAAACTAATTATGCCTGCAATGCATACAAAATTTTATTCACAATTAATATATTGCATATTTTCAATGAATTATAACGTTAACTGGTTTCAAACGAAATACATTTCTCATTTATGATAATAGGTATTGGTGCATTACGATAAATACGATCAAAAAAGCAGACGTTACACATTGATAATTCATTTGACCTTTTGGTTTAGTTAGCTTTAAATCCAATAACTGAGATATTTCCAGAAATAAGATGATTGAAAATGAGGAATTGTACCACCTAGTACAAACATGACTAATTGTAATAATTGCATTGTAAATATGTTAGAATAAACTCATAGTTTGTGCCTGTTGTTTTCAATTTTTGACGTTTCATTATAGTCCGCCTGATCATAACGACGCCCCTGAACTATAAAAATACGGTTACATCAAAAAAATTTGGTTATAATTGTCGTATTGTAATATAGTCGTGCATACAATAATTTAAGTTCAAAATTAATTAATCATCCATAATTTCATATCTGTAATGTGGGTTGTAGATTCACAAATTTACAAAAAAAATAGGAATTTCAATTGTTAGTACCTGTTTTCAATACAATTATCACATTTCCTCTCAGAACGTTTTCCCCTGTTTTGATATTAGAATAGTAATCATTGATAATATCAAATTATGGTTCGAATCGAAATTTTAATGATGATTGGAACTCACGACGATGAGTGCGACATATTTAATAGTTTAATTTAAATAAAATGGGATCTTGCACTTCTGAAAATCCCCATGTTTCAACTCAACAACTAACTGAAGATCACTATAGTCAAAGAACTGTTTTAAATATTTTACATAAAGAAGAATTTCGTCCTTATAAGATGAAACTGGTTAAAAAATGTTTTTAACAGAAGAAATCAAATAATGACCCATAGTTTGTGAATTCTATTCTGTTCTTCGATGAAGCCACATTTGGTCTAAATCAAGCTGTAAAGCGGCACAATTTCCGTTATTAATAATAATAATAATAATAATAATAATAATGTCTTTATTTGGACACAAAGAATATACATAAGCTAATTGACCAGCTGCTATGCGGATTACGATGTCCAAAGGGCGAAGTTCACTTTCGGGATGCTAAATCCGTCAGTGCTCTTCCACTTAGCCCGACAAATTATAATTTCCAATAGACGGATGAGCTGAGTATGAGTAATACATGCAATGAAAAAGTTTTAAATAAGGAAATGAAATGACAATAGAGATGAAATGGGACGTGTATATATGTAGTAACTTAACGGTTATTGATCCCAAGATAAGCCACATTACATTATTATAGGACTTTCTGCGTTCGTTGCGTTATTTCCTAATACCGAACAGCCTGACACACCGAACGGAGCTATTTGGTTCCAACAAGATGGTGCCCATTCTTATTATGGCATTAATGTTCGTCGTTATTTAGATGACATTTTCACGGACAGGTGGATAGGAAGAAGAGGACGTATTGAGTGGCCAGCACGATCTCCAGGTCTGAACCCGTTTGATTTCCTTTGTGAGGCATCTTAAAAATACAGTGTATCAAAATGGACCCGACAATGTGGAAGATCTAAAAATACGAATCCGCATATCTGCAGTCCAAGGATTTTCGAATCGCCTTGCACGTGGTCAGTTTATTTTGACTGTAACTGCATATTATCAAAAAGTGCTGCCAATAACAATAAATGTTTAGAATTATTTTTCTTGTAATCTTTCTTATGGAACTAGATAAAAATTGCACACGGATGTAAACACAATAAAAAAACTAACTGATAATGTGATAAAAAGCAGAGTTGGTATTTAAAAAATGATGTCATATCTAAAAGTCATGACGTCAGAGGAAACTAAAAACGCCATGCAGTAATTAGATAAGAAACTTTTATTACAGACTTGTTTTCGTAAAGTTATTATTTAAGGCTGTACCATAATGTTTCTAACTTTTTATTTGCCCTGTATGATAATCACATTCAGAAATGGCATAAATACGTAATATTAGGGATAGTCAATAACTTACATTCCATTATGTTTGTTTATATCAATCAAGAGACAGAAATTTATCATCTTTTGTAGTATTCCATTTATTACCTTTATTTTGTAGTAATTTGAAATAGTTAAAGGTTTGTTTACACTGTTTACAGCAACCTAAAGTTCATTTTAACATTCATTTCTTCATTTCAAACACTATTCCATCTTTATACTTTGTTACACGCTAAATCGCACTAGGTGCCGATATAAAGTTATATTGTAAGGTAAGGGGGTTTGACGTCTAAACTAATAATAAATAGTCGCCCAAAGCACTAAAACGCTTTCTAACCTTTGTCATTAAACCATAAATTGAAAATATTTTTGAAAAAACTTTCCTTAGTACTTTGTAGGTATAATAAATAATACATGGGTGTATTCCATAAGTTCAGATCATTAATTGGGATCAAACATTGCACCTCATATTTAATAGAATGCACGATTAAAAAAAATGTTTAAAACATGTCAATCCATTAAATTGTGGATTTATTTCATATTAAAAATAACTTTCATTACAGTATATGTACATTTAATTTTTTACATAGTTGTAACATACCGCCCGTACGCATTTTGGCTAATTTTAAATACAGCAACACAAACAACATACTTGGGGTAAACTCGCCCCTATGGATTAATCAGATAGGCGAACCTATCCAGCCATCTCGTTCTACGATCGAGATCTAGATCCTCTCTGTCGCTGATCTGTCCTACATGCATACTCATCTGACTCCCAACGATCCCATAAAATTCTCGACCCGGAATTCACAGGTGCCTATCAATATTTAGATTTAAGTGACGTAATATTTATCGAGCGCCTTCGACCTTGCTGTACTTAAACCAGAATGAAATGTTACCCAGTTTCAAACTAAGAAACTTTTACTAAATAATTCAATTTACCAATAAGGGATATTAATTAAATTCGCTTTTATATTCTCTTAACATCAACAGTTAATTTCATATACTTTAAAAAGTCGATATCATTGACTAAATGTCTTCAATATGCAAAAATAAAGATCAATGTGTTCCGTTCCAAAAGACTAAAGGTCACGCATATTATATGCAAAGAACATTGTTGAATTAATACTTAAAAACTATTTCTCGATGTATAAACCTTACTTAATGAGTGCTTTCATAAATAATTTAGCAATTAATATCTCTACAGTTATGACATATAATTTCACAAAACTCTCAGCACTTTAATATAATTCAAATCTTTGTTTCATTTCAATTCATTTACTAAATTTTCTCTGTGTCCAACGTATATATGGCTAGTTACTTTAAATTATACCCCTTCGACTTCGCATGAATTCCAGTGGCGTAACATGTACACCAAAAGACAACGAAAAAATTATATGTTCCCATATACATATGCGCGTATACGTGCGTGTGTGCGTGTGAGCGTGAGTGCCTGTGTGCGTGTGTGCATGTGTGCGTGTGTGAGTGTGTGCGTGTGTGCGTGTGTGCGTGTGTGTGTGCATGTGTGCGTGAGTGCGTGTGTGCGTGGGTGGGTGCGTGCGTGCGTGCGTGTGTGCGTGTGTGCGTGTGTGCGTGTGTAGCGTGTGCGTGTGCGTGTGCGTGTGTGCGTGTGTGGATGTCGTGTGCTGGTGTGTCGTGTGTGCGTTGTGTGCGTGTCGTGCGCTGTGACTTGCGTGTCTGTACGATGAATGTGCCGTGTGAACGTAGAATGTGCGTGATGTGCTGTCGATAGCGTGTGTGATGATGTGTTGGTGTGTATGTGCGTGTGTGCAGTGATGTGCGTGTGCTGTAAAAGTGCGTGTGTGTGCTGATGTGTTGCGTGGGCAAGTAAGTCGTGTGTGCGTAAAGTAAGGTGCGTGTGTTGTGCAAGATGTGTTGATGTATGCGTGTGTACGTATGTGTGCGTGTGTACGTAGAGTGCTTTCATAAATAATTTAGCAATTAATATCTCTACAGTTATGACATATAATTTCACAAAACTCTCAGCACTTTAATATAATTCAAATCTTTGTTTCATTTCAATTCATTTACTAAATTTTCTCTGTGTCCAACGTATATATGGCTAGTTACTTTAAATTATACCCCTTCGACTTCGCATGAATTCCAGTGGCGTAACATGTACACCAAAAGACAACGAAAAAATTATATGTTCCCATATACATATGCGCGTATACGTGCGTGTGTGCGTGTGAGCGTGAGTGCCTGTGTGCGTGTGTGCTGTGTGGGTGATGTGGTGTGTGTGTGCGTGTGTGTGTGCTGTGCTTTGTTGGTGTGCGTGGTGTGTGTTGCGTGGTGCGGTGTGTGGTGCGTGCGTGTGCGTGCGTGTGCGTGTCGTGTGGTGTGTGCGTGTGTGCGATGTGTGCGTGTGCGTGTGTGTGTGTGCGTTGTGCGTATGCGTGTGTGTGCGTTGTGCGTGTTCGTGTGTGTTGCGTGCGTCGTAGTGTGTGGTTGCTTGTGTAGTGCGTGTGTGCGTGTGCGTGTGGCGTAGTGTGCGTGTGTCGTGTGTGCGTGGCGGGTGTGTGCGTGTGCGTGTGGTGGTGCGTGTGTGCGTGTGTGCTGTGTCGTATGTGTTGATGTGTGTTGCGTGAGTGCTTTCATAAATAATTTAGCAATTAATATCTCTACAGTTATGACATATAATTTCACAAAACTCTCAGCACTTTAATATAATTCAAATCTTTGTTTCATTTCAATTCATTTACTAAATTTTCTCTGTGTCCAACGTATATATGGCTAGTTACTTTAAATTATACCCCTTCGACTTCGCATGAATTCCAGTGGCGTAACATGTACACCAAAAGACAACGAAAAATTATATGTTCCCATATACATATGCGCGTATACGTGCGTGTGTGCGTGTGTGCGTGAGTGCCTGTGTGCGTGTGCATGTGTGCGTGTGTGGTGTGTGTGCGTGTGCGTGTGTGCGTGTGTGTGCATGTGTGCGTGAGTGCGTGTGTGCGTGTGGTGTGCGTGCGTGGTGCGTGTGCTGTGTGCGTGTGCGTGTGTGCGTGTGCGTGTGGTGTGCGTGTGTGCGTGTGTGCGTGTGCGTGTGTGCGTGTGCGTGTGTGCGTGTGTGCGTGTGTGCGTGTTGGTGTGTGCGTGTGTGCGTGGTGCGTGTGTGCGTGTGTCGTTGTGCGTGGTCTGTGTGTGTGTGTGTGTGTGCGTATGTGCGTGTGTGCGTTGTGCGTGTGGTGTGTGCGTGTGTGTGCGTGTGTGCGTGTGGCGTGGGGTGCTGTGCGTGTGCGTGTGTGCGTGTGTGCGTGTGTGCGTGTGTGCGTGTGTGTGCGTGTGTGCGTGAGTGCTTTCATAAATAATTTAGCAATTAATATCTCTACAGTTATGACATATAATTTCACAAAACTCTCAGCACTTTAATATAATTCAAATCTTTGTTTCATTTCAATTCATTTACTAAATTTTCTCTGTGTCCAACGTATATATGGCTAGTTACTTTAAATTATACCCCTTCGACTTCGCATGAATTCCAGTGGCGTAACATGTACACCAAAAGACAACGAAAAAATTATATGTTCCCATATACATATGCGCGTATACGTGCGTGTGTGCGTGTGAGCGTGAGTGCCTGTGTGCGTGTGTGCATGTGTGCGTGTGTGAGTGTGTGCGTGTGTGCGTGTGTGCGTGTGTGCGTGTGTGTGCTGTGTGCGTGGTGCGTGTGTGTGCGTGGGTGCGTGCGTGTGTGCGTGTGTGCGTGTGTGCGTGTGTGCGTGTGCGTGTGCGTGTGCGTGTCGTGTGCGTGTGTGCGTGTGTGGTGTGTGTGCGTGTGTGCGTGTGTGCGTGTGTGCGTTGCGTGTGTGCGTGTGCGTGTGTGCGTGTGTGCGTGTTGTGTGTGCGTGTGTGCGTGTGTGCTGTGTGGTGTGCGTGTGTGCGTGTGTGCGTGTGTGCGTGTGTGCGTGTGTGTGTGTGCGTGTGTGCGTGTGTGCGTGTGTGCGTGGTGCGTGGGCGGTGCGTGTGTGCGTGTGTGCGTGTGTGCGTGTGTGGTGCGTGTGTGCGTGTGTGGTGTGTCGTGAGTGCTTTCATAAATAATTTAGCAATTAATATCTCTACAGTTATGACATATAATTTCACAAAACTCTCAGCACTTTAATATAATTCAAATCTTTGTTTCATTTCAATTCATTTACTAAATTTTCTCTGTGTCCAACGTATATATGGCTAGTTACTTTAAATTATACCCTTCGACTTCGCATGAATTCCAGTGGCGTAACATGTACACCAAAAGACAACGAAAAATTATATGTTCCCATATACATATGCGCGTATACGTGCGTGTGTCGTGTGAGCGTGAGTGCCTGTGTGTGTGCATGTGTGCGTGTGTGTGTCGTGTGCGTGTGTGGTGTGTGCGTGTGTGCGTGTGTCGTGTGTGCTGCTGTGTGCGTGTGCGTGCTGGTGTGCGTGGTGCGTGTCGTGTCGTGTGTCGTGTGCGTGTGTGTGTCGTGTGTGCGTGTGTGCGTGTGTCGTGTCGTGTGCTGTGTCGTGTGTGCGTGTGTGCGTGTGTGCGTGTGTGGTGTGTGCGTGTGTGCGTGTGTGTGTGTGTGCGTGTGTGTGCGTTGCGTGTGTCGTGTGTGCGTGTGTGCGTGTGTCGTTGTGCGTGTGTGCGTGCGTGTGCGTGCGTGCGTGTGTGCGTGTGTGCGTGTGTCGGTGTGCGTGTGTGCGTGTGTGCGTGTGTGTGCGTGTGTGCGTGGTGCTTTCAAAATAATTTAGCAATTAATCTGTTATGACATATAATTTCAAAAACTCTCAGCACTTAATATAATTCAAATCTTTGTTTCATTTCAATTCATTTACTAAATTTTCTCTGTGTCCAACGTATATGGCTAGTTACTTTAAATTATACCCTTCGACTTGCATGAATTCCAGTGGCGTAACATGTACCAAGACAACGAAATTATGTTCCCATATACATATGCGCGTATACGTGCGTGTGCGTGTGAGCGTGATGCCGTGTGCTGTGCATGTGTGCGTGTGTGCGTGTGCGTGTGTGCGTGTGGTGTGTGTGCTGTGGTGTGCGTGGTGCGTGCGTGCTGTGTCGTGTGTGCGTGTGTCGTGTGTGCGTGTGCGTGTGCGTGTGTCGTGTGTGCGTGTGCGTGTGTGCTGTGTGCGTGTGTGCGTGTGTGCGTGTGTCGTGTGTCGTGTGCGTGTGTGCGTATGTGCGTGTGTGTCGTGTGTGCGTGTGTGCGTGTGCGTGTGTGTGTGCGTGTGTGCGTGGTGTGCGTGTGCGTGGTGGTGTGCGTGTGCGTGTGTGCGTGTGTGCGTGTGCGTGTGTGCGTGTGTGCGTGTGCGTGTGTGCGTGTGCGTGTGTGCGTGTGTGCGTGAGTTAGTGTGTGCGTGTGCGCGTGTGCGTGTATGCGTGTGTACGTGTGTGCGTTTGTGCGTATGTGCGTGTGTGTTCGTGTGTACGTGTGTGCGTGTACGCGTGTGTGCGTGTGTGAGTGTGTGTGTGTGTGTTTGTGCGTGTGTGTGTGTGTGTACGTGCGTGCGTGGGTACGTGTGAGCGTGTGTGCGCGTGTGCGTGTGTGTGTATGCGTGTGTGCGTGTGTGCGTGTGTGCGTGTGTGTGAGTGTGTGTGTGCGTGTGTGCGTGTGTGCTCTTTTTCTTCTGTTACCACTGTACCGTTTACATTCAACTTTGACAGAACATTATGTTTAAGTCCTGTAATGTTATGTGCACTTATTACGTCATCATTTCCCAGTTGCATATATTTCCTATTTCAATCACATGAATTTGCGATTGTTTTATACGTGTGTCTTCCTTGTTGTATTAGATTGCGAATTTTTCATGTTTGTTGATTTCTTAGATTGTGTTCTTTATTACAATAGCTCTTTTGTAGTACGTTTAATTCAATGTGTTTAGCCAGATTTTTATACTTTTTGTACAAATAGTTGCTGTTTCGATTTAATTTATTCCACCAGTTCCATGAAATATGATTTTGCGTTGTTTCTTTAACTAAGTGGTCAATTACGTTATTTATGCATTCCCGAAAAAGGTTATCGTTTAGTAATGAGTTATCAAATCGCCAATACGGGGTATTATAGTTGTTGGTTTTGCTACAGCTTACTTGTACAGCCAAGTGATCACCTGATCAGAGAGAGATATTAGGTTAGTTGCCGTTTTTAATCGTTGAGCAAATTGCGCATTGCAAAATATTTTATCAAGCCGTGACGCAGAATTAGTAGCACAAAACGTGTAACCTGGGGTTGTAGGGTGGAATATCCTGTCTGTCCAACATGTTATATTCAATAATTAAATTTTTAAGCTACCAGTCCTTTGGATCTATCATTTGAATTTAAACGATCTAAGGCTGGATCCAATATGATATTAAAACCTCCTCCAATTAGAATTACGGTGATTAATTTTTTTAAGCTCATTTCTTAAAACGTTTAAAATTTGAAGAGCTGTGTGATTTTCGTGCGGTATGTAAATCGAATAAAAATAAAACATGTTTGTGTCAATAGACATAACTGCTTTTTGAAGTAAAGCCTTCCAGCATGATTTCATTTCTAATAATTTGTATATGCAGCTGTTTTTAATTATTATTGCCGTTCCCGTATATTCTGTTGCTTTAGGGTTATATATATATATATATATATATATATATATATGAATCTATAATAATTGTTTACTGCATTGAGATTAAAAGTGTCTGTAGTGACATTAGTTTTCTGGAGTAACATCACGTCTGGAGAATGGCTTTGGAAGAAAATTACCAGGTTTTGGAATTTGACGTCGCTAAGTATGCTTTAACATTTAAAGTGATGACTTTAATACGGTTTCCTATTTTTTTTTGTTTTTGTTTTATTAAAGTGTTCAGTACTGGAACCTTCAGTGGATAAAAGGGAATGTGTTGAGAACTTGAGCTTCTGAATGCTTTTTTGTGTGGTTTGTTGCTTTATCTATACTTTTGACTAGCCGCTTGCATCTTTCTTTTAACGCCCTTGCCTTTAAATGTGGAGTTATTTCCGTAATCATTGTTGTGAGACCTAGAGTGTTCGAACTATGTGCATAGGCAACATCGACAGGAGATTCGTTGTTTGTTACGTTAAGTAAAAAATGTTTAAAATCTTCATACGCTATTATGAAGTTGTTACTGGGCCATAAATGTTTCATTTTCTCGAGTTCCTCTGTATCCTCTGTAGTGGAACTTCTTTTTGGTTTCTTTGTTACCCTCTTCTCTGGTCTGGCAAGGTGTAAACCCTGAGTGAAATTTTGAGAATCTTGTTTTGTCGAATTGTCTGAGAAACTGCATGACAACGTAGAAGGTGCAGTTCGGTACAGCTCGTCATTATTCCTGTGCTCAGTTTCATTTGTTTGCAGTTGCTCTAAAACGTTCGTTAATAAATTTTCGCTGCGGAGATTCCTGTTTGTGTGTTATTTGTGTCTGTATCTAATGTAATGTCC
The DNA here is from genome assembly GCA_036346205.1 of Vesta saturnalis. NCBI lineage: Eukaryota > Metazoa > Arthropoda > Insecta > Coleoptera > Lampyridae > Vesta > Vesta saturnalis. Next base: position 3,047,041 of record JARFJB010000610.1, on the reverse strand, counting down.
TCCTCTGCGTTGTTAAATGGTGTCACGTCTGTAATAGTTTGGTTTCATGTGCATTTATTGACTATGCGTCCAAATTCTTCACACAGAAAACATTTAATCTTATAGTTAGTTAAAAAAATTCTATAATTGTCTCTTTCATATTGCACTACTATGGACTCTGACATAACATTTGTGTCATCTGGCAAAACGTACACTTGTCGTCTAAAGCCGTATACATGGCTGTAGTCTCCTAATCCGATTCCAGCCCCGATGAATGAAACAGGTGATACAAGTTTCAGGTTATTGGCTTTTAAATTATCTTCTGTGATACTGTGAGGTATTGAAGGACACACATTGGATAAAATTATCGTATGTGCTGGCGATATGTATTTTCTGGCGCACAAAAGTTTTGTATAAATGTATCTGCAAGTTCTTTAGACGCTAAAAAAATACATATTCTGTTATTTGAAATTCGTGATGCGAACAATTTTTAGGGTCTATTAATGAACCGATACCAATTACATATTGTTTAACTGTGATATTGTCGATGGCTGGTAGAATAATCGCTTGATATCAGGAACCCCTGAATTTGTTAAACTACTAGTCATAACGTAATGTTTACATTGATAATTTTTACGTTATCAAATAGTTTATGTATGCAAAACTGATATATTAATATGAATAGTTTGTATCCATTTGCCACACATATGTAATAGTGCGCCATTTGCCGCAGCACATATGATAGTACACCAATACTAACTTTATCATAATTGTAGTGTTCCCCATAATTGTTAATTGTTAGTAACAAATTGTAAAATAAATTAAATCATGTTTTAATTTGCTTTTTGTTCTTTGAATAATTTTGAATAACTTGGGCACTCCTAAACATTAAACGTCAGTCAATCTTGAGGTTATATTTAGTATGGGCGAACTATCACATATTTTGAGGCAGATGGTGACTAACATGTTTAATAACAGCGGCTGTGTCAATGATTATTGATACAATTGTACTACTAATGGTGCACAATAATGTACATTTGGAAACTGAGAATATATTTTCGAAAATTACTAAACACGAGTTTTACAAGTTGAATGAATATAAATTCACTTTAAATTTATAAAGGGAAGCTGTTCTGCTGGTAGCATTAGTCACTATTGGCGGAGGTAAATCTAGAATGATGTCGGAAAGTATGAAAGTATGGCTTCATCAACAACATTGGTTGGGAAGACAAAAATCCCAGAAGGTACTTTTTTAAATACGAGACCGAAAATTCTTTATCCTCACGTTCTTCGATAATTTTAGCCACAAAATGGGCAATAGTCTTCTTCTCGAATTTTACAATTACAAATTCAACTCTTTTGACATTTTTTTTTTGTTCCACTGGTTCTCGGTGATCACTAATTTCATTACCAGAGTCAGGTAGGTAAACGTTTGAGTTTGATAAATCTCTTTTGAAACTGGAACAGCTTTCAGAGTTACTTTCAATGTTTCGTGGTTGGTGCTTTCTCTTCTTTTGTACAGCAGCTTCGGTAAGATGCAGTAATTTTCTGGCATTGTCGACTTCCTTCGCTTATCTTCTGGTTTCTTTTTGCATGACTTTCTCTTGTTTCATTTGTTCCAACTATTCCAGTCTAGCTTTTTCCTCTTGCTCTGCCTTTCTTTTTAGTAGTCTGAATCTTGCTGATCGTTGGGAAGGGTTTAACGATTTCTGGCGTTACAGCGCTCTCAGAAGTAGAAGGAACGGCTGAGTCAATTGTAGCGTCATCGGCGTTCTCACCAGGTGGATTTGTCTCAACCGGAGGATTCTTTTCAGGATCTTCGGTGATATAGATATCGCAAGAGCATAATCGTCATGATAAAATGCTAACCTATTAAATCGTCAACTACCGGGTTTTCTAACAGCACTAGTTATGTTTTTTGCCGTGAGTGAGTCTTTCTTTTATAAAAAGAAACCATTTTTCTATAAAATATTTCAATTTGAAATAGAATATTTTATTGATACATCAATCTGCCATTTTCACGGCGAACAAACAAAAAACCATGAAATTTTCTATGAAAATATGTTTGATTCTTCTGTTTTTTCAAGTTAGTCGTAATTAGTAGTAACTACAATATCTCAGCTTTATAGTTTCTCATTTAAGTATGTTTATTTTAAGAGAAGGGTAAGGTACCTAGTGTACCTACGGCTATGTGTAAGTGCTACATGTTACGCTACTGGCATAACACAAGTGCAGGTATTGATAAGAAGATATCGCCAAGTGAAGTGGGGGAAAAGTAGAGAGGATTATAGCGAGCAGACAATCTCAGAAGTCACATTGAAAGCTGGGAGTTTAATAAAATCAAGAATTGTGTAAGTAAACATATATTTATAGATCTGATGAATAAAATCAGGCATCTCCCATTATAAATTAGCGCAAACTCGACCTTACAGTGAATAAGAATGAGTATATAATTAATTTTCAAAAGTCTACATATATCATTCCCGCCACGTATTGTTATATTTCTGATATCGGAGCCGGCGCAGGAAGAAGGTTCGTTCGTTCAAAGACAAACATAAGTTTAGTTTTTATTTTATTAATACAATTTATTTCCTACTTACACCTTTAGTTCGTTTTATAAATTTAATCAATTTATGTTTATTACACGTATCAATCCACAATTATGATACTCATATAACTCTATACCATTATAATTAATTTCTTCTTGTTTAACGAAGAACTTTACAGCAGTTTGCCCATAATCCATTCATATCACACCTAGTTCTCATATCTGCATTGAGCATTGAGTTTGGAATTCAACACAACTTCATTTTCATCACCTGATTGCATAACTTATACACGTGAAAGTAAATTATTCAGAAAGAAGTCATTTCAAAATTGACCAGTAATAAAAATAGTAATCAAAATGCACGTATTCGTATGGATCCTTGTGATATGAGAGTATTAAATAACTGTTGTTTTAATAACAGGATTATTAGAATAGTTATTTGTTTTACAAAGCCACTTATTCAAACAGCATTTTATAGCTTAGGCATTTTTTCCTTAATATTTACATTGTCTGCAGAAAAACCATTTGCATAAGTCCTCGTAAGCTTCTTTTTTAAAGTGTAGCGACATAGGTATTTTAATATCTTATTAAATTTCTATTCATAGAAATTAATTATATTTAAAAAATGATTGAAAATGGAGGTACAACTGTGCATTTTTCCTTTATTTCATGTAACCTGATAAGAAATTGAGATAAGTAGAGAGCTGGCATAATCAATTTTTAGTAATCAACTGAAACTTGAGTGCAAAGTGCTTTTAACACGAAAGTAATTTTTACAAAACTTATTTAAGAACTAAGTAATTTCTTCAAGAATGTACAAGTAAAATGAGAAACGAAGTAACAAATAAAATTTATCAACATACCGAAAAATACAGTAGATCATTAACACTTTGATCAGACGCGTACCTTTTGCCGTTTTCCGCCCAACTCAATAAGGAAACGCTTAGCTACTACCATTTTCATTACTCATTCATCTCGAGATAGAGATGTTCCGCGATCATCGCTTAACCCACTTATTTTTCAATTATGCAGATATTTATTTAATTTAATATTCTTTGAATATTTAGGAGAAACTTCTATAAAATATTTCTTTTCGGAAATATTAAGATGAAAGTATCAGTATAATTATTTCATACAATTTTTCATGCGCTAAAGTATAATCATCTCCTCCGTTTCAATCAAGTGCATTACCCATTGATAAATTATTCCTGTCATATCCACATTAACAATTCTGCATATCGTTTGTGTGATCCGTCACGTTGTTAATCAATCTTTTTGATTTAGTTGTTTTTGTCATCCAAAACACCGTGTAAAATTATTGGTTTGGGTATACTCATACATGTATTAGTGCTTTTATAAATTTGAAATAAGTGTCTGTCAATTATGGGATTTACTCATTTATCTTTTGCATAAGTACAGAAGCTACATAATTAGTGTTGCAAACAAAACCTCCTTTACCATAATGTACAATGATACCGTCGCGAATACAGCTCAGTAAAACTAAACACAATGGGTATTAACTTAATCGTTTTGTCAACTAAGGGAATGTACCAATTGTCTCCACTATAACTATCTTTACCTTTAAATTGTGTATGTACTGACTTTGAAATGGAAATCGCATATTTCTGCACAAAACCATTAATTTTAGCAAGATGTATTTATTCGGAATTAACTTCATATTTATATGGTTGGTTCCATTGTTAACGATTAGGTTCATAATATTTTAAATCTTTGCTATAATTAGATGCAAATACACCACCTTAGGAAAGGTGACCATTTATGTGAAAAGGAAATACGAGACATGGACACATCCCCCGAAGAGTCTGAGGGGTACCAAATACTCCTAGGTAAGGGGAAGGGGAATATATAAAAAAGGCGACCCAGCAAAACTAGATAATTACAGACCTATATCGCTCCTATCGCAAATCTACAAAACGCTCACAAGAATAATTAATAACAGACTGGCAAACAAATTCGATAACTATCAACCCGTTGAACAGGCAGGCTTCAGGAAGGGATACAGCACATACGACCACTTACATACTCTAAAACTACTAATAGAAAAAACCAACGAGTATAACCTCCCCCTATACTTGGCACTAATAGACTATGAGAAGGCCTTCGATACCGTGGAAACATGGGCAGTGGAAGAAGCATTAGTAAACTGCAGAATAGACTCCCGATATCGAGATCTGATACATAACATATATAAAGATGCAACAATGACAGTACAACTAGATGAGGAACTAAAAACGGAACGAATACCAATCAAAAGGGGAGTGAGACAAGGAGATACGATCTCCCCAAAATTATTTACCTTGGCAATGGAGGATATATTTAAAACTATCAACTGGGAAGGAAAAGGAATCTGTATAAATGGAAAATACCTAAACAACCTTAGATACGCCGACGATGTGATTTTGTTCGCTAGTAGAAAAGAAGATTTACAAGAAATGATCAATGATATACACCAAAAATCCGCAAGAAAAGGTCTAAAAATGAATCTGAAAAAAACTAAAATAATGTCAAACAGCCACGATCAATATAGAATAACAGTAGAGGACATCGAAATAGAACAAGTCACTGACTACATATATTTAGGCCAAATCATAAAACTAAACAAGGAAAACCAAACCGCCGAAATAACCAGAAGAGTGCGAATGGGATGGGCAGCTTTTGGCAAACTGGGGCTCGTACTAAAGAACCAAAAGATTCCTCTACACCTAAGAACCAGAATATTCAACACATGCATTCTACCAAACATCACATATGGAGCTCAAACATGGACGTTCACAACATCAAACTTGGACAAAATTAGAAAGACACAGAGAGCTATGGAGAGGCAGATGTTGGGATCACACTTAAAGATAGAAAAGAATTGACTGGATACGGAGGAAAACAAAAGTCATAGATGCCATCGAACAAGCAGCCAAACTAAAATGGCGCTGGGCCGGGCATAATGAACGTCTCCAAGAACAAAGATGGAACCATCAGATAGGGAAATGGCGCCCATATATTGGAAAAAGATCGGTAGGCAGGCCACAAATGAGATGGAAAGATGATATAGTAAAACACGCAGGCTTAATGTGGCAACGAGTAGCTCAAGACAGAGAACATTGGAAACAGTTAGGGGAGGCCTACATCCGGAAATGGAAAGGATAGAAAATAGGCTTAAAGAAAGAAGAAGAAGAAAGAAGGGGAAGGAGAAGGAGAAATTTCATTTAAATGAGATACAAATAGTGTTTATGCTTTCTAGTCTAAATGACAAATGAAGTGGTTATGGTAAGTTTTTAGGTGTCCCACATTATAATGCAATAGTGTCAAAAATTAAAAAAATCTCTTTAATTCTGTGTTTTAATTCGGTTTTTAAAAGTTGTTTTCTTAACAAAATAATTAAAACAAACGAATTTTATTTTATTTTAATTGTGGACTGTATTACAAATTTAATTGAATCGGTAGTTTCTTAAGGTGGGACGTCGCGAAATGTCAAATAGTCAGAATTTCTTTAACCTTCCACAGTTAACATGAGTGCTTATAGCATGCAAGTGAAAGGTGTGACACCGTAATTGTAAACTGCAAGACAAACACGCGATTTTTCCAAATGACAGTGGAAAACTAATTCTAAAGTTCTTATTTTAGCTGATAAGTGACACTAATACACACTTTAGTATATATGGTATTATCGCTGTATGTTTAGGTTCTTCTTTATTGGTTAACCTTTCCCTGTTTAGGTTAGCTGTTAGATCGGGGTAGCCATTTTATTTAACTGTTTTAGCGATATCTCCTCTTTTTATTTTCAGGTCCTTTTGTTTTGATCATATTGTTTTCACTCTATTGCTCAAGCATCTTGCCACGCCTAATTTCACGCATCTGTGGTGATTGGAGTTGTAGTGTAGGTACCTCCCCGTGTGGATAGGTTTCCTATATACGCTTGTAAAAGGGTTGTCATTCCTGGAATGCCAGTTTTTGTTCCGACTCCAATTCCATTGTGAATTTTATGGAGAGTTCGGATACGCTTGGTTTTCAAAGTGAAATGAAATAAATAAAGTTTTTGTCAACTGAGTGGTTTTTGGCCCATAACTTTTTCAAATGTCACCCAATTTTCAAACGGAATACACTGGTCTGTTGGTAATAAAAGGGGCTTTCAAATGATGTATAACGAGTGGGATAATTGCGTTTGAGATTTTAATATTGGGGTTGCTAGTGGTAACGTATGTCATTTTATGAATTGTACAACATGTTTACCATTTCTTTCCGAACAATAAGAAAGGCGTTAATAAAATTCCTCGCACACTTTTTGAAAATTAATGTGATATTCAACCAATCACGTACAGGTCTTGCGTAGTACGCAGGTGCACCATCCTGTTGAAAGTGTATTAGGTCTTCTTGGAATAGAAGATTTCCGTGCTGATCTATTTGATTTTCTAAAGATTCAGTGTCCCGAAGCATATCTAGATACACCTCCCCGGTAAGAGAACCATTTATAAATAAGTGATCTTGTTATGGTGTTGCCTAAAATCCCTGCCCAAACATTTACTTTCTGGGGGTATTGCGTATGACCTTTCCGCAATATATGGGGATTTTCATCTGATCAGTAACGACAATTTTGCTTGTTCACTTGACCATTTAGGAAAAAAGTACACACATCTGAGAAGCAAATATTTTTTAGTAGATTGGGTGATCTATTAATCCGTTCTGACATTATTTGAATTCTTCGATCCGGGTAATCTTCGTACAGTTCTTGAAGTATTTGCAATTTATAGGGATGGAACTTATGTAATTTTGTAACCGGATGTATTGAGCCAATCGATATCCCAATTTGTTGTGAAACCTTTCTAATGGAAGTAGTTGGATAAGCCCCAAAATGACCCAACACTTCAATCTGAGCTGCTTCATTTAATAATCTAGACGTATTTCGTTTGGCATTGACAACTGATCCGGATTCTTTAAACTTTTTCACAAGTTGTAGCACGTAGACATGTGAAACATTTTTATTGGATACTTACCGTTATATGTTTGCGCTGTTTTTCGCACACATTTATTTTTTTGCGCCATAAATGAAAATAATTTCAACTCTTTCTTCTGTAGAATAAATCATTTTGTCTTAAATAATAGCACTGTGGTAGAATTGGATTTTACAACGTTCGAACTACAACAAAGAATAGGTTACTTCAGTTTTGACGTTTATCAAATACGCAATTAAATCACAGCACAATCTGTGGTTCTGTCAACTGAGTGATCTTTGACTCAGTTGGCATTCAACAAATATTTTTTGACGTACCATTAAAAACGACACATGTGTAAGAATAATTTTGATTATGTAAAACATTCAAATTGCGTGAAACAAATAATTATTTTCAATGTTGACGTTTATTAAATACGTAAGAAAATACCTATTTATACCATACATTAACTTGTTGCGTGTAAAAGAAAAAAATACCGCTAACGAAGCTTTTCTTCGACATTGTAATTTTCTTTACTTACTGTTTATGAAAACAGAAATTTCTCTGTAACTTAAATATTTGCGAGTTACTATTTCAAAAGTTTACTAGTTTTCAGTTCCGCTAGTTTAGGGTATTAAAGCTTTCTGTAGTTATTTATCATTTATAAAATTTAATTTCAATTGGTACTTACAGCGCCATCTCTGAGATGTACGTAGTTCTGGTGATTGGTATACTTACCTCTGAAAATGAATCTGTTATTTTATTGTTTCAAAATATAGATGGGGCTATTTCTTAATAAATACACTATATAAATAACGGTTTATTCTGTTAACAACACAAAATTCTATTGTGGTAACAATGATTTGATAGGAATATCTTTCAAGTTGTAAAATTGGTTCTTGAAGCGTTCGCTTTCTTTTCAAAACTACCGTTTCTGTGGAGAGTTTGAAATTTATAGAAAATTTTCGTTCTTCTATTTCGTGGATGTTAGGTGTAAGATTGCTACAATCACAGAGTGAGAAGTGGGAAGCCGACTCCCCAAGATGGAGAAGCCCGCCTATTGTAGGTGCTGGTTTCATCATAATATAACTTCGATAGCTTACATAGTTTTTTTTTTTTAATAAAAGACTTCCGAACCAAACGAAACACAAATACAACTTAAAATTAAATAGTCAAATAGGTGTAACACTCTTTCAATACAAGAGAATGCAAATAATGCAAAATTGGATCTAACGACGCAAACACAATGTAATGTTATAAATAGCAAGAAATGCCGGATTAACGGACCTGTCGGTACGGAGAATCGTAAATGACTGACTCGCTGCCTATAAAGCGCAAGTAAATCCTAATATCGCAACTAGGCGGCAAATGCCGGCGGGCAACATATATAATTTAAATTTATATACAAAACGATACATTAGGCATCATTTTTTTTTTGAAAATTTTCACAATACAGTGTCGCTTTGTTGTATAGAAGTGATATAATCGCTATTAAAGGCGGATGTAAAAGAAATAATTCACTCCATCCACACATTTTCGGTAAGCCGTATCAGATTTCGTTAACCTCGTTGTAATTAGAACTTCTCTTTCAGGTTTCAAACACAAACGAATTTAATATTACTTCAAAGAAATAAATTTAACCAATTGGTTAAGACATTTACATTAATGCTCGCATTAGACCTTAGAGGTAACATATTCTCACTGAATAAACACCGTTCTAATCCTCTACATTCGTTTTTGCACTTAAGTTTTCATATAACTTTACCGTTACGATTGCATCAAAGTTCATGTCTACATCTGGCTTTGTCTTTATTGATGCAATAAGATTACCCGTTCTGTATCTCTTTGGCTTATTGATTGGATTGTGCTGCTGATAAACTGCGGTCAGCTGTTCTCACGTACTTGGGATTTCATGATCGTTGAGGTCACACCTGTACTGGAGCTGGTGGAATCCTGGCTACTCTGGATAACGCATAAATAGTCGAAAACACAGGTCAGATCTTTCCTTTATCGCATGAATAAATTGACTTCAGCAGATTACGATCGCCTACAACGAAATTAAGTTCATTTACCTTAATTTTATTAGCAAGTATTTGACATTTTACCTCAGAATACAACTCGTACCTAAATTGCCTTCAGAAGGTTACGATCGCCTGCAACGAAAATAAATACATTTATATTAATTCTGTCAGCGAGTATTTGTTAAACATGTTACTTGCAGTGTAAGTTCGGTGTCAGCTTCATACCCGACTTTAGCTAACTTTAACACGATTTCTCATGTAGAATTGTTGTTAGTTAAATCATTCTTTAATATTTTACGCACAATCAACAATCAAAATTCTGAATAATTTGTGTTAAAATTGGTTTTATGTGCCACACCCATATGGAGTTCATGCACAACCTCCATTTTGGGGATAATTAATTTTGTACTACTGTTTATGTGGCCGTGCGCAGTAGCTTTGCTGCAACTTTTATACCAGATGTAACTTTTTGTGTATCGTAATACTGAATTATGTCATATATTGGCGCGAGATTTCGTGCTGGTTTAAATGCTACTCGTATATAATATACACTATCGTTTTGTGGATGTCGTTATTCGGACCATTTCCTTTTTCTAATTCAAATTGCTTAGTTACTAATGTTTTTTTTTTACTCAAAATAAATTGAGTGGACTTAAAAAGGGGTTTGTATTCAGTTTTGTTAAGCGAAAGGTAAGCTGAGTTATTTAATTCTTCTTTCTTGTAAGTAACTGTTTTGATAGGTTTATTAAATTGGCCTTTTCAGGCTAAGATACGTAAGATCTTGCGTCGGCCTGAAGGGGTATTGTTGTTTTGGTAGTATAATTATAAATTATAAATTACCGTGGGCGTAAGTACAAGCTCACGACTTGCCCTCGTCAATCTCATTTTAACTTTTTTTTTTTTTTTGTTGGTATAGTATACATACTGTGTATAATTTATTCCAATTATTATTCATATATTTACATAGTTATACAATAACGTTTGGCTTATTGCCTCATTCGTTGGGAATTAAAATTTATTGATGTTTTGTTATTTTTGAATTGCAGGGGGTGGTAAGTTTTAAAATGAACGCAGTGTCTATATATATATATATATATATATATATATATATATATATATATATATATATATCTGTGTATATATATGCTCACTATGGGTGATAGTGGGGATCCCATCGCCATCCCAAACTCTTGTTCGTAGAATTTGTCTTCTGCTTGGAAATATGTAATTCTAGTGCATATTGTCAAAAGTTCCATTATTGAGTTGTGAGTGTTCATCTATCGTTTCTGCTTTTTGAAGCCTGTGCCTTATGACTGATCTAACCTTACTTCTGTATTCTTCGGTTTCTCCAGGATCTTTTTGTTCGTTGACTCGATTTCGAATGGTTTCTCTGATCTTGTTGGATTGGTGTTCGAGCTGGTATTTGCTGAAACGGTGATGTCTGATTCGTTCTTTGACTAACGCTTCGCTAGCTCTCTTTGTAATTTGTGATATTTTTAGGTAGCGTCCCTGAGCTTTTATCTAGAGCCCGGTGGGTATTACGTTGTTATCACGGGCTTTGCAGAGGAAGGTTAGGTGGTTCTCCTCTAGTGCTAGCTTGTTCATGGATGTTTCAATACTTACTACAGAACAAAGAAATATATAAATATGAAATCCCTTAGGAATTCCTCACAAACACTCAGGATAGCAGACATGTTTTCTATATCCATGCTACATATTTGTTTGATTCTAATTTTAATTGTTCGGGGTATATTATGTTGTAGATTCTACTGCACGTCGCCGAGTATGCGCATCCAAAAGTTGCATTCCAAGCCGCTCCAAAAAAGTTCACTTAAACGTTTTACAATGCTCGTTCTTAGAAGATAAACAGTTTCTATTGAATATGATAAATGAATTGATAGCAGCAACATTCATTGTCGAATAAAAAATAACCATTGGCCAACGACATGTGGATCTTGCACAGTCTGTCAACTGTATCCACCCCTCCCTTAGTTTTGTTATACGTGATTATTATTTCAGGTTTTCCAGTATTCTGGCCAATCCTATCGTCGTGATATACAATAGTAAATTTTCCGTTAAAACCAAATATACTTGTTTTTTGTGGCCTGTTCGGCTGCGTGAAGCATGCAGGTGGAACCCTTTTGTTTTTTATAATTGTCCCTAAAATGGTAAGCTAATGTTGATTAAGTAGTGCTTCTGCGAGCTCTTTACTTGTGAAAAAATTGTCCATTGTGACATTTTTATTCGTTCCGCAAATTGAAATGCAGAGTTGTTGAACTAAAGACAGATTACTAGTATCAGCTGCATATGGCCCAGGGAGTCGCTTCCCAACATAAATTTCTAAAGCTGCACTCTAATATATATATATATATATATATATATATATATATATATATATATATATATTCGAGTCACTTACAATATTTTGTAACATATCGTTCGTAAAGAACCAACTCCAAATTTCAACTGGGGACTTCATGTCAAGGGCTATTGTTTTTACTCCTGGAAGAACCTTGATAACGTTCTCAGCTCCTACATGAACTCTACAATTTACTGTGTAGTGCTTTACCTACTTGGTTCCATCTTTTCCAAGAAAACAAGGGAATGTCAAATTTCTGTCTATAACGTTCCTTCGCCATCTTCATCGTTCTCTATTTCTTGTTCGGAGTCGGTATTGTGGCCGTGTTGTTCCAAATTATCTTCCTTTAAGCTGTCATTGTCGTCATGCAATTCAGTTTCACCTTCTGAATCATCATGTACCTTATTGTATAGGTCGTTAAGGTAAGCTTGTTCCTGATCGTAGGTCATAGACATATCTCATCTGCAAATAAAGAACTAATAATATAAAGAAATAAATCCTATTCAAAATTCAATACACCTTTAAAAATACATAAAGTTAGTTAACATCGGTCTGACAATCAGAAAATACCTCTAAAATAGTATAACAACAGTTAACGTCGGTCTCATATACCAAAAACTGTGAGAACACGGACACAAACAAACCTGTTACATTACCGAGCATTGACTGAATCGCGATAAAATATGAAACCAATGAGCGCAGGCGCTTTAAAATTAAATTCTTTAGGAATTTAGCGGCATTGTTCAGTGCGCTCGGTGTGTGACACCGCATGTTAACTGAGGAAGGTTAAATTCGATTAACCTATTTAAATAATTGTTTTGCGTATAACTCCAAAATTTGGAGGTGATTGACTGTCTCTAAGACAAAATTGACATGATTTGTATTAGTTCTTATGGCCGTTGCGGAGAAAATTTTAAAATAATTTACTCGTTCTTTAATAACTTGTAATCAATCAGTTTTGTTTAGAAATGTGACACATTTGAGATAATACGAATCGAATGGGAAAAAAATAAGATGACTTCATTACATGAAAAATCTGAAGCACTGGCACTGTGGCGATATATACAGAGTGAATCCCGATCGACGCCACGCAGTTCTACAGCAAAGTGGCATATAATCGGTAATTTCTAATACAGTGATATTATGTAAGGCAATATGAGCAACATTTTATAAATATTTTTAAATATACTGGGTACTCCAAAAAAAAGTAGCATAACAAAGTTATGTTTTTTTAAATGACACAGCCGTATATTATTGAATTTTCGAATTTTACATAGAAAATAAGTAGCATTTTCATAAGGGTTCCCTACACCTGCATACAAAGTGTTTCAAGTTATATTAATTTCTCTGAAGATGTAGGGTTTTAGAAAAAATTAAATATCTCCTAATAAAATTAACTCCAACAAATTTACTCTTAGGTTTAAGTAAAATACTGTTCCCTTAGTCTATTTATTGACTGAATAGTGAACACCTCTTTACAGGGTGTTCATTTCTTTCAGTTAAATTAGTACAACATTCATACTGAAATATTTGGCCTATTTTAAATGGAACACCCTGTATTTTATATTCTTATCGTTTACCTTACTTAATTACCTTTCAACTTCTATAAGGGTTTCCTATACCTAAACCTTCAAATTTTCAACTTATTTAATAATTTTTGGAAGTTGTCTGTTCCTGTATCATCTACAATTCTTTTACATGCTAATAAAACCTTCCTAATTGAAGTAATCATTTTAGGAAGAGGATATTTGGTAATGACTGAATAAGAACCTGAATCTAAGAGTTCTTTTACTGAACCAAAGTCTTCTTTGTTTAAAATGACTAGTCTGGCGTAGTCCTACATATGTTTGATAAAAATCATGTAGTAGATAAGGTATCCTTAACCAAACATTTTAGTAATAAGCACGAACTTGATTGTTATGAAAGTTTAGATATCTTCGTAAACAAACAAATTCTAATGAATGACACTCGCTGATGGTATATAGTCGACCGCTCAACCTCTTTTTTGTTCATAACGAAAACAGGCAACACTATAGGAACAAAAACAATAATCTATGTCGGAATGACGTTTAAAACTTCATGTCAGATAGAGATTAATAGACATAAAACCATGTTAAAGTGTATCATTCGTTTTCAGACGAGTCGATATTTTGCGGGCGGGAAAAAATGGTCCACGTGGACCGGATATGATTTGCTACCTAGACGTTGGTCCCAAAAAGTTTATTGTACTTATAACAACCCTATAATTTCTGCTAGTTTTGTAGTACGTATATAGGTATTTAAGTGACTGGAAGTAATACTATGATGATAATCAAATGGATATGTATGAACAAACACATGCAAATATTATTATTATGTGATCTTATTTAAAATATACCGCGTGACTAAAATAGGAATTTCCTTTTATTGCATTGGATTTACTGATCATGGCTCATGTTGGAATATCTGTCAATTAAAAAGTCAAAATAAAATATTTTATTGTCGTTATTGCAATTCTTTTCCAACATAATTTGTTCTACTGAACAAGAAATCTTCCTTGATATACCGTATAACAAGCGAGGCTATGAAACACAAATTATAAAAAAACTAATTTCATTGTTTTTTTACAAAACTAAAATAAAAGAAATACTTTTTTTAACTTTTATTTAAGACAAAATTAAACAAATGATTTTTGTAAAATGCTATTAATTTAGGTAGGATTTTATTTTCCCAGAACTCGTCATCCCTCAATATCTTTTTGCCACAAAGATACCTTTTAGAGTCCAAATTATAACATAACACAATGCCCTACTTGAAATTGCTAATTGACCTTGAATTTGGTAATAATATTTAGGGGTTCGCCGTAGCATAATTTTCCCGTCTTTAGCAACCTTATACTGAAGTTCTTTATTCAGTATTGCCTATTCTGGTACCCACAATTTGATTGAATTGGGGCATTTAATTTCAGTAATTTTATCGTCATCTACGAGTCCATCGGGACTGGCTGCTAAAAATTGATTGCCCTTATGAACAAACAGCCCACATTCCACAACTTTTTTTTTCAGGAACGTTTTTTCCAACGAGCGTCTAGCCTCTTCTTCATTTTCGTTGCCCCATTGAGTATGTTGATCCCCTTTACAAGGAGATTCAACCATTTTTTGTCAAGAGTATCCCACGTTTCTAGATCACGACGAGTTATCACCAAAGTTAGAAGCAGTTAATCGCTGAACCCGTTCTTCAAACCATCTGGGATTTACAGTTTGGCCAAAAGTGTTCTTTTCTATATCCGCAAGTTCTTCACTACTTAGTTCAAATAATAATCTGTATCTGGACCTGCAGTAATCTTCCTCCGCTTAAGTCGTCTACAAGAGTCATTACCGAATAACTTGCGCCGCACTTCCGCTCTAAAGCGTTGTTTACAAATTTTATTAATATACGATTTCGAGTATTTCCCAGGAGTTTTAAAGCATATTTTATTATGAACTAGACGAAAATGGTTCTCCTTACTATTGTAAGAAGTCATAGCGGCGTTACATCGGACACTGTAATTGTTTTTTATTGAAAAATGTATACTTTTGTCCCCTACAAACTTGTTGACAACCGAATTATAAGAGTTATTATTCATATTGAGCAGAAGGCTGTAAACGTTTTGAATTAGTCTATTACCACAAGCTAAAATGTCCTAAATAACCCTCATTCTTCCACTTCAGACACCAAATTTTCTTCTCCTATTTTTGACCCTTCACAGAAGTATGGTTCACGAACGGCATCATCATCGAAAACGTGCCGAGGACAGTTTTGAACATCTTTAGACAAACCGTTTAGTTGGTCGTCTAGTGAAAAATCTTCTGTTTTTCTAAAATCTATTGCTTTTTTATGCCACCTCTCAATCGCTCTATTTTGGTTTTCAAAATGTTGCGTAATTTTAATGGAACTACGGTATTCTTTGAACTTAAACGATTTTTCTCAGAAGATACAATTTGGAGACGTAGTTTCTTAGAAGATGATTTGTGCATTCAATCTTTCGCACCAATTGTTGAGGACCATGTGGTTTCATTGCCAGCAATTTCTTTAAAACACTGCCATCTCTATCACCAACTTATTTTATGTATTTTAATCCATGTATCACGACACTGTTTAAAACCTTTCATTATAATATCAGACTCCATTAAAGTGTAATAGTATAATAGTTTTCCAGTCCTGGCGTATTGCAACCCTAAAAAAATATTCAATAATACAATTAGGAAATAAAGTCAATTGGCTTACCACTCCAGACAGTGCTGAGTAATCCGTTTTATATGATCTTTTCGACCAAGCACCATCAGAAATTACAGTTATTACCGGATATCCTTCTGCATCAATGTCTCCCACTGGACGAGTTAATTCAGATTCTTCTTTTTCTGCCGCAAGCATGGATTCAGAAGCGGTTTCCAAAATTCTGCCAGATACTTCCACCTGGCATTTTTCGTATCTTCTTTGCGAGATTCCAGGTGTATTTTAAAATTGCTAGCTCCTGGTCCAGTTGGGAATGACCGATACCAACGCTAATAGCACCAAGCACTAAAGTTTTGTTGAGCTCATAGTTGTAATAGGGATGCTCAGTTTCTTCAGCAGTACTTATTTTTTGTTTACCGTGATACATGTCACATTTAAATGTTAAAACAGAAACAGCTCCTTTCAGTTTCTCTGAGATTAGCTGCATATTACTGAAATTGCAGCTGCCTAATGGTTCGTGGTTACTTAAGTCCACTATTCATCGTCCAGTTGGTCTTTCCGTAGTATCCTAAGGAACACTAGTTTCTTTCTCAATTTCAATATAAGGCCTAAAATGACAATTTCTTGTATATTTAATATCATCCATGTAAATATAAAAATATATCCCAAAACAATATTCACAACTACATAAAACGTACAAACTGGTGTCATTTAAAACAACCTGTTGTGGCGATGCATTTTTTTTTAATGGCTTTTTCTTGTATTCCTATCGCAATCCGAAAATATAATTATACATAGTGTAGACAAAATAAAATGATAATGTAAAAACAAAATGAGTAAAATTAAAATTACAAATCTAATAATAAAATAAAATGTTGTATGTTATTTTTACACTAGATAATACATACCGCTTCATTCCCTTTTTGATGCTTAAGCGGTATTACCTTTGCGATTACCACGCATTTTCACTAAAGCCAAAGTCCACTTCTCAGGTCACTAAAACAAATACTGAAAACTCGGCAAACTTTACGCATCCGATGTTCGTGCATCGACCGACTTCCAGGAATAATATTTGCTAAGCCACTCCCTCCAAACATGACAAGTTATGTTCCCCGATGACAAAATTTGTCCGACTTTTACCAAATTATTTTTGCTAATTTTAATCAGATTAAAAAAATACTAGTATTTTATAAATCACATTTTCTATTGAGTTATGCTTATGAATTTTTAAAATCTGATTTAAAAAAAATTATTCCATTTTTGTTTTTTTTTTCAATTAGCAATGCTTTCTGAAAAATAAAAACTCTATTAGAAAGATCTATATATTCTGAATGTCCATGCAAAAATATATTCCGTTGTAATTAAAAATGCAGATATGGCACGGAAAAAACTGTGAGCACATTCTGAATAAACAACCTTAACTTAAAAAAAATTTCCAAAGTCGCCCGCTTCTATAAAAATATGGATAATACAGCTTCAGCATTTACAATCATATTTATTTACTTTTTACATTTATTTCGCTTACATTAAAAAACGTTATTATAAAGAAAATGTGTGTAAAATTAAATGTAAAAAATACGTCTACACTTTTTCTTATAAAATTAATCGTTATTCAAATAATGAAAGATTTTTAACTAACACTTAAATTCTACTTTAGGAATTTTTTTGCCTCTAAATTACGCGTCACATCAAAAAATTGCGTAGAACATAATTAATCGATATGTTTCAGGTCTTTATCTAGGTATTTTTATATCCTTGAAGGATGCAGCTGTTTTAGCTAAAAACCCCCCTCACCACCGCTGGATTTCTCCCAAAATCGAATCAGTTCTAAGCCAAATGAACACAACCTTAAATACAAAATTTTAAATACGCAGGTATTTTCGTTTTCGTGGATACTAACATACATCTACATCCACAACCACTCACGCAGACATCCACACATGATGGGCGATCTTGGCGAAAGTTGGCTAAAAGTTGTAAAATGAGTTAATAAGTAGATTTATCGATAGTGAAAAAAAAGTCCATTGCATTCTTCTATACCCACATATGTATATGTAGGTTGGAAGGCAAATATTGGTCTTGCGCAAAGAGTGGTGAAAAATGGTGTTTTCTCGAATATATTTCGCTCTAGTCTAATGGTAACAAAAATGTCAAATTACGTTCACAAGTTTCTTGATTAAAATCGGCTTAATAGTTTCCGAAATATAAACGTTTAAAGTCAGGTGACTTTACTTTCATGGTAGTGTAAAAACGTTATCTGCTTCTCTTGTAACTTTACAACTAATAATATTTTTATTATTATTGTTGTTTTTGTACTAAACTGAAAAACCATACTTTTCGTTTCAACGTTTTATAATTCTGATTCATTAACTAATTAAAGCTATGTTCCAAATTGTAACTATGGGTTCAATGACAAAACTTTGTCTTTATCAAGAAGTTTATACTCCTGTATCGTACTTTATCAATTGGTGACTCTCTAGTCAGAAATAGAACGCTTTAGTTATATTCGATATATAGTAAACATTTCTTCTTGGTTTGTAAAGCACGTTGAGATAAATTCAATGTAGTTAGGACTATTGACTTTTGTAAAAGTAGTGATGGCGCTGTAAATCACGTTAACAGGATAAATGTACGTATACCTTTTATACAAAGTTAGAACTTAGTTCAAGTTATTTTCCAGTTTACATTGAAATAACAGTACCAAAATGTAATCTCTTTGAGGTATTTTTAAAATAAATAAATTATAATCCGGTTATGGCAACATAAAGGGAATTTAGAAACTTTGACAACAAATTTATGTCAAAAGCGCAATAGCGATTACATAGTTTGCTTTGATTCATAACAAAATTATGCTGTTTATTTTCTGTAAACTGTGTTAACAAGCAGAAGAATTTATATTAAACTATATCTATGGCTTTTTTTTAATTAGTAAAATAGCAACATTTATTATTCGCATAGATTAAACTGAAATCAATTTTTTATTTAAAAGATTAATTAAAAGTTCCTTTTTTTTTAAACATTACTATTAGGTATGGAAAATATACCTACGAGACATTTGTATTATAAAACACTTCTAATTAAGGTTGCCTTATAATTATTTTTAGACAGATCCACCGATGTGTCTAATTGAGATAAAAGATTGTCGTTATTGAGCAATTTTGAGTACAATTATATACCATATGGTATGATTCAACTTCAAGGTTCCCTCAAAATGTGGAAAAAAACCGTTTTTGCGAAGAGTGCGTTGGAATGAACATGCATTCTTATGTTTAACAAAAACACATTTTGATTAAATTTAAAATATTTAAAATTAAATAATTAATCCTAACAATAGTAGATAAAAACTAAACTAATGAGCATAACTGAAAGAAGAAGAGTGCTTTGGAAAGAACATGCATTCTTTTGTTTAATATAGACACATCTTTGACAGTTCGCTTTCTGTAGTTGTTGCTTTTTCATCAATTTATTACAAGTTTCTCAATGAAATACCTTTTTCAAACGAACAAAAACGAGATATGTTAGAAACTTATCAAGCTTCACATCGAAATATCCATATTTCTGTACAAACATACCTAGGGTGGTATCCAGAAATACAATAACCTGCTCTAAACTATTTTTTATCGCTGCATCGAAATTTCGGCGAGTTTGGTTCGTTTTGTCACCCAAGAAAATCTGTTGCTAGACCCAGGAATGAAATTTTACGGGCAGTAAGTAAATCTCTAAAAATCATAAAAAAATCGCCATAAATAATTTTCCAATAGATTCAAGATAATCCGTCTACCTTCACACGGGCATCACAACAAATATCAATACATCGCGACAGCTAGTATCGACAATAAAAAAAAATAAATAAATATCACCTATTCAAAAATTCAAAAATGTCACTCAAGCATTCCATCCTGAGACCGTGAACGACGAGTAATGTTTTGTAGGAGTTCCATGGATCAGTTAGAACAAAATCCAAATTTCCTTTCTCTTCATCATATTTACTGACGAGTGTACGTTTACAAACTCAGGTATATTTAATCGTCATAACGAACACGTCTGGTCCATTGAAAATCCTCATGAACATCATGGACGTCGACCACAAATACGATTCGCTCTAAATGTTTGGGTCAATTTATTTGACAACAAAATCATTGGTCCATACATATATATGAAGACACTTTAACTGCAAATGGGCACTTGCATTTTTTAAGGACATATCTCACGGATTACAGTAATAATATTTGCCTCAACCTCTTGAATAACATCTGGTTTCAGCAAGACGGTGCTCCGCCACATAAGGCCAGAAGGGTAACGGATTATTATGCAGTTATTCCTCCGGAAAGGTATTTCTAATACTGAGACATACGTTGGCGGGCGCGTTCACCGGACCTTTCTCCCTTAGACTACTGTTTATGGGGAACGATGAAAAATTTTAATTACGAAACTGTACCCGATGATATTCACGATTTACCAAGAAAAATAATTATGACGGACCATTTTTCCATAAAGCATAATAAATTTTTAAAAAATAAATAATACACTTCTAATTTAATCAAAATGTGTTTTTGTTAAACAAAAGAATGCATGTGCTTTCCAAAGTACTCTTCGCAAATACGGTTTTATCCATTTTTTGAGGAAATCTTGAAGTTGAATCACACCGTATGATATATCATTGTAATCAGCAAAAATTCAAAAATGTAAAAATCCAATATGGATGCCACCTTGAAATTTTCAATAACATATTTAGATTTCTCGTAAAAAAAGTGCCTTAACGTATCAGTTTAAAACGTCCACCTTTTGCAGTTTTTTGTATAAAAAAGATAACCGAAAATTGCAAATTTCGGTTTTTTCGAGAAATCAAGGCAACTTCTGAAAACATCCGAAATTTCGTAATGACATATTATAGAACTCCAATATGCGCACCCTGTATATATATATATATATATATATATATATATATATATATATATATATATATATATATATATATATATATATATATATATATATATATATATATATATATATATATATATATATATATATATATATATATATATATATATATATATATATATATATATATATATATATATATATATATATATATATATATATATATATATATATATATATATATATACAGGGTGGTCCGAATTTTATGCTCATAACTTCGAGGGCGTATTCTACTTTAAAAAATAATATAAGTTTTCCATATAAACATATATCCAAAAATCCTTCTTTTCCAAGGTACAGGGTGTCAAAGTTTTTTAAAATTTTTCGATTTTTTTTAATAGCTTCCACAGTTTTTCAGATATTGATTTGAAACTTGGTAAAGTTATTACCTTATTAAGAAGAATTAATTTGAGTATTTTAAATTTTTTTTAATTCTACAGGGTGGTCCATTTTTGGGGGTGTCGGTACCTTAATCCCCCACAAATTTTTTAGTGGTACGCCCCTTGTGTATTTTGATTGCAGATTTAGATTCCTTATTCAATTTAGAAAAATCACACCGTATGATATATCATTGTAATCAGCAAAAATTCAAAAATGTAAAAATCCAATATGGATGCCACCTTGAAATTTTCAATAACATATTTAGATTTCTCGTAAAAAAAGTGCCTTAACTTATCAGTTTAAAACGTCCACCTTTTGCAGTTTTTTGTATAAAAAAGATAACCGAAAATTGCAAATTTCGGTTTTTTCGAGAAATCAAGGCAACTTCTGAAAACATCCGAAATTTCGTAATGACATATTATAGAACTCAATATGCAGTTTGTATATATAATATATATATATATATAATATATATATATATATATATATATATATAATATATTGATATGTAATATGTATATATATATATATATATATATATATATATATATATATATATATATATATATATATATATATATATATATATATATATATATACAGGGTGGTCCGAATTTTATGCTCATAACTTCGAGGGCGTATTCTACTTTAAAAAATAATATAAGTTTTCCATATAAACATATATCCAAAAATCCTTCTTTTCCAAGGTACAGGGTGTCAAAGTTTTTTAACATTTTTCGATTTTTTTTAATAGCTTCCACAGTTTTTCAGATATTGATTTGAAACTTGGTAAAGTTATTACCTTATTAAGAAGAATTAATTTGAGTATTTTAATTTTTTTTTAATTCTACAGGGTGGTCTATTTTTGGGGGTGTCGGTACCTTAATCCCCCACAAATTTTTTAGTGGTACGCCCCTTGTGTATTTTGATTGCAGATTTAGATTCCTTATTCAATTTAGAAAAAATTGTGTTTCTTGATTTTTTTTCGTAAAGTGCACGATTTTCGAAATTTTTTAACTTTAATAAACGAAATTACAAACACCAATTATTTAATTAACTACAATAAATATGTACATACATATTATTTAAAATTTTATAAATTTTGTTCAAAATGAAATCCATTTGAATTAATGCACATTTGGCAACGATGATATGTTGAGTTTACAGCATCGCATAATTGATGTGGTCTATTGCGCAGGGTCTCACATGCTTCCTCGATCTTCGCATGTATCAACTGGAGCAGCATACACTACGTCTTTAAGATACCCCCACACAAAAAAGGAGAACGGTCAAATCGGGAGACCAAGGCGGCAAGGCGGCTGGCCCTATTGCTGGTACATGGTCCACATCTCTTCCTAACCGTCCTATCTACGTTTGCGGAAAATTTATATCGCACCATTCGCGTACGTTTCTTCCAAAATGTGCTGGTGCACCATCCATTTGTAGCCAAGCTTCGTGCCTTAAATCTAGCGGAACATCTTCCAAACAAATAGACAAATCATTTTCAAGAAAATTCAAAAATACTTGTGAATTTACCCGGGGGGGAAGGAAAAATGGACCACACAAGATATTATCAATGATTCCCAACCATACATTTAAGCTAAATTCGGTCTGGAAGGACCGCGGCCTGATTTGATGTGGGTTTTGATTGCTCCAAACATGGAGGTTATGGTAGTTTACTACCCCTCGGCGAGTAAATGTAGACTCATCCGTCCACAATATTTTCCGTAAAAATGAGCTGTCTCTTTCAACCGATCTTATAATCCAGTTGCAAAATTCAATTCGCTTTGGAACATCTCCAGGCCTTAGACGTTGCACGGGTTGTAAGTGAAATGATTTTCTGTTATCCTTATGCAATGTTCATAAAACTTTACTTTTGGATACCCGTAGGTTTTGAGCATTCAGTTGTTTTGCAGCAGCACGAGAACTTAAGCGATCATTATTGTTAAACAAACGCAATATTTCAGGTCTATGTCTGTCATTCCGTATATCATGACCTCTTACGTTTTTTTTAAACCACCTTCTCTAAATCGACGATGTACCTCCCTGAACACTTTTATGTCAGGTTGTCTTCTATTGGGAAATCTCCGACGATATTCCTCCCTAACCGCTTCAGAAGAATTTCCATTAGTGAAACCGTAAATAAAATGTATATATATTAGGCATTTTAAAAAACATTTAAACACTTAAATAAATTCAACTGAATTGTTTACACGCAAACGCAATTAAACTTTATTTACGTTTTAAGTTGTCAAAAATGTCAGATATCAAATGATTGCTATGCATCATAGCCTACTCTAATTATCTTCGCAGATTTACTAGCAGGGTGTCCTATTTTTTTGGGTTTTAGAACCTCTTTTCCCCCCAAACTCCTTCGGGGTGCCACACTGACTTAAAAAAAAAACTTGGTATGTCAATTACATTTAAACAATTCTTCATAAGTTACATTTGTTCGAGAAACGCATTGTTTTTGAGAAAAATGCGAAAAAGCGGTAAACTAAAATTCCTGTATTTTTGAACAGTTTTTCTCATTTATCTCCAAAATCGTGCACTCTACGAAAAAAACTCAAGAGACAAAATTTTTTCTAAATTGAATAATAAATAAAATACACTAGGGGCGTACCACAAAAAAGTTTGTGGGGGATTAAGGTACCGACACCCCCAAAAATGGACCACCCTGTAGAATTTAAAAAATTTAAAATACTCAAATTAATGCTTCTTGATAAGGTAATAACTTTACCAAATTTCAAATCAATATCTGAAAAACTGTGGAAGCTATTTAAAAAAATCGAAAAATTTTACAAAACTTTGACACCCTGTATCTTGGAAACGAATGATTTTTGGATATATGTTTATATCAAAAACTATTTTTTAAAGTAGAATACGCCCTCGAAGTTATGAGCATACAATTCGGACCACCCTAGTATATATATATATATATATATATATATATATATATATATATATATATATATATATATATATATATATATATATATATATATATATATCATACAGGGACCGCCATAAAGTTGGACAGATGGGAAAAATTTTTATTATTGAAGTTTCTGAAAAACTCTATTGACGGTTCGCTTCCGCATGTCTGACAACCAAAAAATTCATTGTGAAATTTGTCACGTGACCATAGATTTCGCGGGAATTTTGAAAAATGTTAACTGTGATGCCGAAAATGGGTCAAATTGACAAGATATCGAAAAATTGCATTAAGAAAATGTATTTAGAAAGACCCCATATACCGATTTTCTACCAAATCAGAAAAAAAATAATAAATACCACTTATTCCCCTCTGTTTTTATTACGAAACATCATTAAATCTTGTTTTACCTGGAAATAGTTTTAATAATATAAATTACATCATTTTAGGTCGAAATTAATCAAATACTTGTAAAGTAGCCAATTTGTGAGAGGAAACTTTAAAAAATACGATATAGCCTCGTCGCTGGTGTCCTGTATATTGAAGCGCATGTGATCTATTATTTTTAACCGGTAAATAAAATGTAAACGAATTAATATTTATAATTAAAACTTAACAACACATTATTTATCCTTATTAAATTTAATATTGGTTAGTACATTTGAAATTAGCGATTTTTTTAATTTAATAAGTTGGCTTTGAAAAATCAAATATTTCGGCTTATAAGGAAGAAAATTATTGCTTTTTAAAGTGCACCTCATAGTTTAAGATACCTAAAATTATGTAATTTGTGTTATTAAAACTATTTCCAGGTAGAACAAGATTTTATGATATTTCGTAATAAAAGCAGAGGGGAATAAATTGTATTTTTTATTTTTTTTCTGATTTGGTTGAAAATTGGTATAAGGGGTTTTTGTTGCATTCTAAATTTTCTTAATACAATTTTTCGATACCATGTCAATTTGACCCGTTTATCGGCATTACACTTAGCATTTTTCAAAATTCTCGACAAATCTATGGTCACGTGACTGGAGTAAATGGGCAAGAGATTGTTGTTTATTGGTTACAATTTGACGTCACTAACTTCGTTATTAATGGAGATATCGTTATTCAATGTGGACTAGGATTTTTTCAAAATCGAAATATCTCGAAAATACTTCATTTTTGGTATAGGACATTGTGCACAAATGTTACCTAGAATTTAATGTAGAATTCGAAAATAAAATAAAAAATATTAGGTTCCATTTAAAATAACAAAGTTGACGTCTACTTCCGGTATAACCGGAAGTGCCACGTTCAGGACAATATTATATTTGAACTCAGCGTCATCCAAAACCTACAGCTTCGTATTTTCAGATTTTTAACATAACTGTATCCGCCATTACTTTTAATCAAAACTCTTCACACCACACCCTGTATATATACAGGGTGACCCAAACTCGATGGCCAAAACGAAAACAGCTGATTCCTCTGGCCAAAAGGAACAAAAAATTGTTAATACGGGGTGTGTCTATTGTTGATGGTTTCCAAGATGTTAACTTTTTTTTAATTTTTTCTATTTCGTGGACTTATTTTTAAATCACGCTATATCTTCCAAACTAGAAGAGTTACAAGAAAACACACTAGTAGAAATTTGTAGAAGATGAAGTGGCCTTAAAGAATATTGAATTCACTCGAGACAAACTCATCATTCAATTTCATAAGCTTCACAACGATATGAAAGAAACTTATGGTTGACGTACTAATTACTAAATTGTTACAGGAATACACCTCAGGAAAAACTTTTAGAGCATAAAATTACCTTCAAAAATATGGTAGAGTAGATGAGAATTGACGATTTGTCCGTCACTTTTCAATCAATCTGTACATTTACGGCAAGAAATACGTCTGCTTTTCATCACCGTAGCAACGACTTGACATTAGTAAGTTAGTTGTCAAAATTTGTTTGCTATTACAGGTTTGCTGATTTCAATACGAGTTCTTTCTGTTGTAGTGATATTATAATTTAGTTTTTGAGTCGTTCTTGTTCTTGTTATTATTATTGTTTTTGTTCGTGTTCGTGTTTTCCTTCCTGAGTCATGTTTTCAAATGAAGAATATGCCGATATTCATTATTATTATGGTGTTGCCCAAGGGAATGCGAGTGAGGCTGCTAGACTCTATGCAGCTGCTGCTTTCCGAAATTTGACACCTTTACCGCGGAGGCACTGAGTAATTAAATATATATTTTTTAGAACGTTCTAAACATGTTTTTTGGTTATTTGTTTTGATTCTTGATCTCTTTGTTTCGCCCTTGCGGACGTTGTTCTTATGTTCCTGAGTTCTCACTTTGAGTGGTCTACTGCTCTTCCTATATATGCTCTGCCGCATTCGCATGATAAGTTGTATACACATTTCTTGGAATCCTGGTCTTCATTGTGTGGTTTGGTTTTAGTTAGTACTCCCCTGAGCGTTCTGTTGTATTTGAAGGCAGTGTGTATCTTGTATTTGCTGCCTATCCTTAGTACTTTGCCAGAGGTACCTTGTATATATGGTATTACCGCTGTATATTTAGGTTCTGCTGTTTCGGTCACCCTGTTTAGGTTAGATGTTAGATCAGGGTAGACGTTTTCTTTAAGTGTTTTAGCGATTGTTTCTCTTTCTTTGTTCAGGTCCTCTTGTTTTAAGCATATTGTGTTCACGATTTTGTAGTGTAGGTACCTCCCCGTGTGGGTGGGTTTCCTGTATACACTTGCCGTGAAAGTGTTGTCATTCCTGTGTACAGGTACATCCAGGAATGGCACTTTTTCTTCTAACTCCAGTTCCATTGTGAACTTTATGGAAGGTGCTCGTCCATCTAGATGATCTAAGAATTCATCTAGCTTACGCTTGCTGTGTTGCCAAACTACGAAGGTATTGTCCACGTATCTTAGCCACGTCCTTGAATTCGGATATCACTTGGTCTTCAAAGTCTTGATGTATATATTGCTCACTATACGTGATAGTGGGGAACCCATCTTCTTGGCAAACTCTTGTTAGTAGAATCTGTCTTCTACTTGGAAATATGTAGTTCTAATACATATTGTTAGAAGTTCCATTATTGTGTTTACGGAGAGTTGCGTGCGTCCGTCTAACGTTTCATCCTTTTCCAGACTGCCGCTTATGATAGTTAGTGCATTTTCTGTGAATTGGCTAACGATATCGAAGCTTACCAGTATTTCTTCGTGGTTTGGTTGGAAGTTTGTAATGGTTTCCATGAAGTGTCTCATATTCTTGGCCATAGACTCGGCTTTTCTCGATAAGAGTGTGATGATACCTAGCCGATTGTGTGCTAATGGGTGACAACGTGAACTTCTCGAGCTCACAATTGGTCTCAGAGGAATTCCTTCCTTATGGATCTTTGGTAAGCCGTACAGTTGCGGAGATTTGCTGTGGTGTGGGGTAAGTTTAGTTCTCTGGTAATCGGAGAACTGCCCCTTATGTTTTACCAGAGTCAGGTATATCCGGCTTTCGATTGATGGTGTGGGGTCTTTTCGTATTTGTTTCTACTCGCCCCCGTCCAGTAGTTCTTGGATCTTACTGTTGTACGTGTCCATATCCATTACCACAGGTGCGTTTCCTTTGTCTGCCGTGAGAATTTTTATCGATGGGCCATTCTTAGGAGAAATGACCGCTCTCTTTTCAAGGTTA
This sequence comes from Vesta saturnalis, assembly GCA_036346205.1. NCBI lineage: Eukaryota > Metazoa > Arthropoda > Insecta > Coleoptera > Lampyridae > Vesta > Vesta saturnalis. The sequence goes on along the minus strand of JARFJB010000610.1, from coordinate 3,019,069 downwards.
GAGAGCTTAGGTTTAGTTCGCCTAGATTAGTCTAAGACTGATATAACCTTACTTCCTTCGGCTTCTTCAGGATTTAATTTCATAGCTGTTTCTTCAACTGCGGTTATTAAATTTCGGAATATACCTCGGTGTTATCGCATAATTCAAACCTTTGTCCAGTACCTTTACTTCGTTCTCGTTCAACTGTCGTTTAGACATCTTTGTGACAGTGTTTTTTGCTATTGATGTTGGTTGGTTCCTTCTTCTCCTTCATGAGCTTTTCCTTCTGCATTGCCTTGGTTTTTGAATATTTGCTCTCGATTTCGAATGGTTTCTCTAATCCTGTTGGATTGGTGTCCGAGCTGGTATTTTATGAATCGGTGATACCTAATTCGTTGTTTGCCTAACACTTCGCTAGCTACCTTCGCGTTTTGTGATATTTTTCGGCTGTGTATCGGAATCTTGATGTTGAGCTCGGTAGGTATTACTTTGTTATCACGGGCTTTGCAGAGGAAGGTTAGGTGGTTCTCCTTTAGTGCTAGCTTGCTCATGGGTGTTTTAGTTTTCTGAAAAGTTGTTTGACTTCCTGGCCGTACCGAATTACTAATTCTGTATTATGAGTGTTTTGTAACTGTGGTTTCATATTAGTTGAGTTGATCGCCCTATTTCCACAGTTTTTGCTTAATAGAAATATGCTTAACCGAAAAATAATGTTAGAGACTTGCTGTAATAAATAATTAGATAAAGGATATGTTTCATAACATTTCTGGGGACTTTTACCAATTTTGCTTCATAAGACTACGACGTAACTATACACAACTACACAAAACACTATAAACAATGAAATAATGTGTATATGTTCTTCCGTGAAACAGTAAAACAGACCTCTCTTTCCACGTAACACAATTTATCAATATGTTCATTTCAATTATTTATGCTTATATTGATACCAAATATTTTGTGAAAGATTAAACGGGAATAGCTTGCGACAAGCCATAAAGTCACCTGATGCTGAATCTATTTAAGTGCTATTTAAGTAAATTGTCTTGAAAATATAGACCCTTTCGTAACACCGCTAGGAATGAGCAAATACGGAAAGATAAACGTATGCCACTGGATGAATCTTTGAATGCACTTCAGAAAACATTTGATGAAGTATTAGTTTTAAATTAACGGAAAAGTAAGCAGAATCAATTTTAATGGCGTCAAGATTGTGACAGAGGTAAAACTGTGCAAGTATCTTAAAAAAAAAGTATTTTTGTGAGCAATAAATAATGGAAAAGCTATAAAAATTGTTCCTTTACCTTTCCTACTTGATATTACTTCAAAATATGGAACATAAAACTGCCAAATCTTATTTTATTGCAATATCACTCTGTTCTAGGGTTTTTGCCTTTTACTCTATATTTTATGTGTTAGAAAAATAGTCCCATATTTTCATTACTTAAATTAATTACAATGATGTTAATTCTTCTTTAGTGTCGGCAGATCTAAAGAGAAGTTAAATTGGATTTCACAAAAGGTGACAATAACACAAAACAAATTTGGTTAGGCCTAAAGTGCTTCATATATGTGTGCATACCTTCGAATACTCATTACGTTACTTCCTTGACAGATGTAGATTGACGATCACAATTTCCTGAAAATTACTGTTATTTGCATTGAGTTAACCTCATAATATGACAAAAGAGAAAATTAATTACCAAGCGCTTGGAATTTATTCGTATTGTCCTTTTTGGGGTGGACGAATTGGAAACAAGGCAATACATATTTAAGCGTTGACTACATAATCTAATTTGGAGAATAGTTAAACTAAATAATCGTTATACAATTCAACTGTAATTAAATTCCTATAATTTGAGATAGGTATACTGTAACTGAACTGTTTGTCAAAAACGTTTCTAATCATCAAACTAAAAAATGTTATATAATTCATTCCAATTGTAAAATATCAAATGTAGTATACAGAGTGAGTCATGTATGATGCAGTGAAATAGTGTGATTAAACTATGCAGGCTAGCACACCAAATTTAGTATGGGCAAGCATGGTACTCCAAAAGTTCTTCAAATAATTATGTTGTTCTGATGGAACAAAATTCACATCAATTTTCAAATGTAAGGTCGACTAATCTGTCATGTATGGATGTTTGAGTAGCACATTTTTTCTTTTTTTCTCGCTTTCACGTTATCTAATATTTGGTGAATTAAGAAGTAAATTGACGTTTATTTTGCTATTGATTTTTATTAAGCTTAGTATTGTAGTTCTAATTAAATTTCGTGTGTTCGATCTAAAATGTTTTTCTTTGTTTGTGTTAATTTAGTTGGAATTGAAAATGTTATAACATTTTTTCAAGGTTTAGTTAGAATAGTTTCAAAATTAAAAACGTAATTTGTTAAGTTAAATTAAAAATAAGGTTTGGAGAAATGTGAGATGCGAATATTAAGTTGCTTTTATATCGCGTTTCTGTTATCGTCAGTTTGAGGCACAGTGGTAATGGGTGCCACGAGTCTTTCTGTATTAAGTTCACCGGTTCGTTTTAGTTGAGATTTGGCATTGCAGAAGGTGGTAAATTCATTTGAGGTACAATATGTCCTGGAATAAAATTAAGTGCACGATATCATTCGTGGGATAAATGGTTGGCTCGCATGAGTGCTGATTATGCAGTTCCTATGGGAAAGATTGATGTTAAAAAATATGACGCAAGTGTGTAAGAGATGATTTAAGTGCAAAGAGGAAGAAGGTTTCTTTTCGCTGTCAATTAGTTGAGTCTTGAGTTGTACGGCAGAAAGTTAAGCATGTAGGTTTGCGTCCGCGGTGACGGGGGATTGTGAACATTTCGTACGGTTTATTCGACCATACACTTGTTGGAAATTGTAGTTCAACATCCCGGGTATTATATCGATTTAACGAACCTTTGGTGTCAGTTTCGAATTTCGTACAAGGGGTTTTATTTAATCAAGTGCACCCATTAGTGAAGTATTTAACGCTTTATAGCGGTTCGAGTGTACCAAACGTTAGCCATGGAGGGAGCACACCAGTTCACCGCGTATACCATCAGCCAGCTCACTAGACAAGGAAGTCATTGTATGTGGAGCCTTTGTCAATACTCATAATAATAAGATTTCGTGTACATAATACCAGGTGTAATCGGTTATCGACTTAGTGCGGTGTAAATAGATTTTGTAAATCCGTTAACCAGCTAGTTAAAAACTTAAAGTCAGTGAACTTCCCACTTAGGTTGCGTAAATTGACTACCGAATAGAGGTACAACGAGAGATCATCTCCCGTCAGACCGCTAGATTTCCATTCAAGCTGTACAGAGTAATCCCTTTGTTTGCCTATTTATTTCGTTTGGGGTGTTTTTTTTTTGTAATTGACGTTTATCCACTAAATTTCACAAGCGGATGAACCCATTTGTTTTGAGGTTTAATAAGCAAATTTATAATGAAAACTTAAAATTACATTAATATTAGAGGAAGCCATCTTGCAAGTTTGATTCCGTTTAAGCGATTATTACTTAACATTTCCAATTATAATTTCGAGGAATTTGAACTGGCGCTGGTGTGTTTTGTGTGTATTATTATTTATTTTGATTTACTGAATATATTGATAGTATCCTGAATGTATAAATATTATGTGTAACCTCCTCCCTGCCTGTAGTGAAAAGCCATTAAGACGGACTTTAGAGTTTTACAATTTGAGTATAATACGATTTAAGTAAGGTTCGTTTTGTTTACTAAATGTTGCTTGTTTTGAAAGTGATCCAATGGCAAATTAACGATCTGAAGTGATACGTTTATTTTTTTAATAAAGCATTTATTTAACGTAATAAATTAAGAGAGTTTTTCCAATAGCCATTATTGGGCCTTTGTTTTTATTTTAAGTTAGTTGATAAAATTCTGTTAGATAACTAATAGTTGGCATGTATTTAACTTTTCAATAATAAGCGAAATATTTAGTGTTTGTTTATACGTTTTAATTTTGTTTAAATGCGTTGGGTTCACAGTAACGTAAAAATAGGTTAAAGTAGACCGGTAACCCAACATCTGATTTGATTGCACGCATTATTACTTTGAAGGTGCGTGGCTATTTTATGTATGTTTATAGGTAGAGATCCCGGACTTTTATTAGCGTATACCTGGAGTTAAAGGCCGCGTAAGGCAAGTGAGAATTTGTTTGTTTGGCTGACTACTTTGCGTGCGCCCAGGAGTGTTTTCCCAATTTTGTCGTAATAACAATCTGGCGCTCATTATCACGACGTTTTGATTAACACCCTTAAAAATTAAATTAAAAACTTAAATACAAATACAATAATGTCATAAAAACTGTCCAAAATGCCCGCCGTTTTCACACACGCAAAGATTTACACGACGTAGAAAATTAAAATTAAACCCTTACATAATTTCTTCATTATTATTAGTCAAGATTATTTGCTGCAGAATGTGTCAAATAAGGAAAAACCTTTTACGTTTGCCAGCAGAGTGTTTAAAAAAAGTTGCAATACCTTGTTATAGGTTTCGACTCCACTTTGACATCAGCTTCAGATCCGTGTTTCCCGAATAGAGTTGCTTCTAGCAACTTTAATAAAGTATACCTTTCTTAACTAGAAAATATAGAGAAAAAAATTTATCGAGTCCAAAATGACATACACCGTGGCACAAAGGTTATAGTGATTTTAATGTATTCTTATCGTCGCTTGTGACGCCCTCTAGGAGATACAACAAAATCGTTCAGAAATTTGAATTTCCCATCCCAAGGAACCCCTGTACACCAAATTTCATGAAATTAGCTCGAATTAGTGGGAAAGAAAATGTGATGTATTTGTTCAAGTTTGACACCGTTTAGCTGGGTTATTAGCAACTTTTGGACTAAGGTAAGTTTAGTTAAATCTACTTATTTTGAGGTGTGCTCTATGTGGAAGAGCATTGTAAAGAGTTTCCGGGACACCTTGTGTAGTGTATTCGTTCTATGTTTTTTTGGTTAGCGATTAGCACTTTAATTTAGAAGACAAATTCTAAGACTGCTTTTTCCAGGTTTGGGATCATCGTTCTGGTCCATAAGCCTTTCTCATTATTGTTTTGCCAGTTTTTTTGCCATGCTGTGAGTGTTATCTCCCTAGCCTCTTCCTTATTTAATCTTTTATTTTATTTGACTGAATAGTAGAGGTTTGCTGTTGGACCTATTCTGTAAGCACTTTGGATTATCATCAGCATTTTTATTTGTACGCTAGTTAAATTTTCTCTAGGTTTTTTAATGTCCAGCATCCGTATCCATATGGGAGCCGCACATAGGATAACCGACTCCACTGCATTATAGGCTACTATTCGTTTCAAGCTACTTGGGCCCCTTAAGTTTGGCATTAATCGGGACAGTTTGGTTGATTTCTGTTTCCCTTTGGCGATTATATCCTGTACGTGTTCACTAGAGGTTCCGTGTCTATTAATCGTCACTACCAATTGTCTTGGCCTGTCTTATGGTTTGGTTTTTAACTCTTAAGTCTAATTTAACCAGCGGTCGCTTAGGTAATCGCATTTTGGTTTTTTCAATTGCCAAATCGAAATAGTTTTCCCGCATCCATCCTACTATTTTCTTCAAAAATTTTGGGCTTTTTGGTTAATATTTCGGTATTTTCGATCGCAAGGCCATCTGAAAAGGCAACACTTTTTACCAGGTCAGGTAGGTTTTGGTTGAGGACTTCGTCGTAAAAGGAGTTCCATAGTATTGGCCCGAGCACGGACCCTTGCGGGACACCCATCGGCATCTTATGCGTCTATCCTTTGCTAATCGCTGTGTTTTTATCCGTCAAGTATTCTCTAAAGTCTAATGATTCTCATCAGATGTTCAGGTGTTTGTTTCTTTCGGACCAATATTTCGATCAGGCTCCAACGTGCGGTATTAAATGCATTTCTTATGTCCAGTGTTATCAATGTCACCGATGTATGCTGTATATCTATGCTACTCAACACATCTTCAATCACCATTAGGGTTGACTTGCCCTTGCGGATCCCATATTGCCTACTAGAAGGTTTGTCCTTGTTTTCCACTTCCTTGCTCAATCTCTGTGTAATCAAGCTCTCGTATAATTTCCCCAGTGTGTTTAATGGTGAGCTAAGTCTGTACGAATTTGTTAGCTCGGGGTCTCTTCCTTTTTTTCTGATTAGTGCAGCTTTGGCTTTTTGCTATGCAGTTGGAAAACCGCGGCTATAAAGTTGGTTGTTAGCACTATTAAAACAACGTTTTAGTCAAATTTCCCTTTTGGCTTTTGCTATTACCTTCTTAAGGTCCTTTCTGTTTGCTTTGTATTCGTCGTATAACTGATTTAAAGTTGCAAAAGAAATGTACCTATGTTCCAAAACTTGTTGACCAGTGTTTCGCAGCGAAAGGTTATATCAATGTGGGAGGTATCACTTCTCCTTTTAAAAGTGGGTTTGTACCATCATTTACTAAGACGAGATTTTCGGCCGCCTATGGCGTCTTCATTTGTTCCGCCCCAAATTGGGGATTTCGCGTTTAGGTCCACCGTTATAATCGATATATTTTTCGAAATAGTTTATGCTGCAGTTTAGAGATGTGTAACATCCATAAACGTTAAAACTTGTAAAATTTAAGCATAGACATCCATCTGCGGAGGACCTGCTTAGTATTGCCAGGTTTTGATTTAGTATTAACATGGCAACGTCTATGTTAATGTCTTTCAGCCATTTATCAGTGCTGATTTTTTTCTTGTTGAGTTTCGCGGCAATAATGTTCACCCAGTTTGCCATTAAAAGCTCATGGGCCGCCTTACTTCTCGCCAAGTTAGTATATAGAATGTTTATGGTATTCATTTTTAAAATAATATATAAAGTTTATTTACACTGTTTGCACTAACTAGTCTGTTAATTTACGCCCTTGTATGTCTTCTTGCCTTGATATCCTCCTTATACTTTGGGCAGGTCATGGTCCAAGGCATATTCCCGTCGCAGTCACAAATAAGGCATCTAGCTTCATTTGTGCGTGTTTTCTGTTGTGACCCTCCTGGCCGCACTTCATGCATTATGCTATTCTGCCGGGTCCTTCGCACTTGAGTATGCGGTTTTCAGTGTCACAGCATTTTAGCATTTGTCTAGTTCCACTCGCTTTGCTAGTCTATAGCATGAAAAACCGAATATGATTCTCCCCGATTTGAGGATCTTCCTCGCTAGTCCTTCGTCTACTTTGATCGTGGCCATCTGCGTACCCGAATAAGCAGGCCTAAGCTTTCCTGCCTTCAAGTGCCTCTCCGTCTGTCTTCACGATAGCATGCTCGATCTCCTCGATCGTCGTTATTTCGTCTAAGTTTCTAATATGTATTGTGTAGGACATATTATGTAGTCCTTTGATATTGCACATTGTTCCGGTCATTCCAGTCTCTATTTTACTTTAAAACTATTAGCCTTTTCTATGTTTTTGTTGATTATCATCATCGTCTCTGGTTTTTTGACATTCTTGACTTCACTAGCGCCCTCAGGAGCTAATACCTCCCTGACTCCTCTTAGGAGGTCTGCATATGTCCTTCTCTCGCTCTTTATTACTAGAGCCCCCGTGTCTGGTTTCTTGGATGTATTACCTTTGTTACTTTTATTTGCGTATAACTGGAGTATTGCCCTTATTTTGCTTTTCCTGTAGGTTACTTCCATTACCTTCCTATCGTCGTCTATGTTTAGTAGTTCTGTTTGTTTATCTAAATTTTTTTTCAGCATACTCTTTTATTTTATTCAGAGTCACATATATAGATCCACACATTTCTTCTTTATTCAATCCTTCAATTACCGCTAGAATATTATAATTGGTTATTTCCTCGGTTATTTCGCCATTTTCGTCCCCCTATACTTTTTGTTCGCGAATAGCTATAGAGCTATTTGGCTTGATTTTTATGTATTTTTGCTAAAAGTGTTACATTCTCCAATAAGCACATTATCTATATTATTGGGATCTTCTCTGTCGTCCCTTCTTAGGTACGCTAGATTTAATTTTATTGAACCACTGGTCATTTTGGTTATGTATTCGTAGCTTTGCGGCCAGTCTTCTTTTAGAATTTAGAGCTTTCTTCCCACACGTAAACGCATCCCCGGGGGGGAGGGGGTAAATGTGTACTTATAACCAATAATACACCTTAAAGTGTCAATATGGTGGGGATTTCCGTACTCTTATATACAAACACTTAAGGGGGACAAGCAAGGTGTTTCCTATTAATGACGTATGTTTTGCAATCACATTACAACTGAAAAGTTCTCTGTATAGATCAGAATTAATCTGTTATCACCATTGATTGCAGTTCGTAACGCATGTTTCACTAACTTTGATTGATTTAAAACACTTACTGCGTTTACTCCTCTACAGCTATCTTCATGGGAATTTTACCATTTAAATCCTTGGATTATCCCCTTCCGCTGGTACCCGACTCGCCCTCGTGTTATACACCGTTCGGTACTTCCACTACACCCTTAATTAGTTTCACCTTCGGTGTACAAACTTATTAAACACATTACCAGACACTGCACAGTCACCATTAAAACCCGTGCGCAAAGTTTCAGATTTTTTTAACGCTTTCTATTTTTAAGCCGACAAAGTCTAGGAGCTCACCGAAAACAAGTCAAACACTCACGATGTCCTATATGAGACTCAACCTTACCTAACCTAACCTTACCTAACCTAACCATACTAATCTAGCCTTATCTAACTTAACCTTACCTAACCTAACCTTAGCTAACCTAACCTTAGCTAACCTAACCTTAGCTAACCTAACCTTACCTAACCTTTTTTTTTGGTAGGTGGAAACTCTATGAGCACCAAGCTGCTTGAAATCCATCACAGCAAGGTAGTATTGGACTCCGTATACCAACTAAAACCACCCAATTATAGCCAGCGTTAGACGGGACCACCTGTTAAAGGTATAACATCGTTTAATGCGGCTGTTAGTTCACTATTACGTCCTCAAAATTATCAGATTACTCTTCTTCTTGTTTGCTCTTGTTTTTATTTTTAATTTCGTCTTCCACCTTTGTCCTGAGTACATTTTTAAACCAATTGTTAATAATTGTCCATGTTTCTTTATTCTCTGTCATTAGTTCGATCAGATTACCTCAGTTTATTTCCTTCTTTAAGGTTGATTCGGCTACTTCTTTACCCGTCTGCCATTTTACGTATTCAAAGAACGTATGATTTACATCGTCGGTCTCAATTCCACAGTATGTATACCTGGAGTCACATGCTCTTCCTATCTTTTTTGAGTAGGCCCTGAAGGAACTATGTCCACTTAATGTGTAGAATAAATGTTGATTACTCTATAGGGTCTCTTTAGCCACTTTTCTATGTTTGGTATTAACGTTTTGGTCCACAATCCTTTGTCTTTATTTTTGTCCCAGATATCTTGCCACTCGCTTAGCGTTTTGTCCCTTACCTCCATTTTGTTTGGGCTATATTTTGTTTTGATAAATGATATAGGTTTGTTTTTTCTTTAATTTTTAGGTCCAGTGGTATTACCCCTGTAACCACTTAAGGGCCACTGTTGATATAGTTCTGTACGCGGATGCAATTTTAATTAACATTCTTCTCTGTACCCTAATAAGTTTTTCTCTGTGTTTTTTTTATGTCGAGCGCTTTTGCCCAAATGGGTGCCGCATACAGAATGACAGATTCGACTGTGCTACATGCCACCTTTCTTTTTAGACTGCTAGGTCCCCTTAAATTTGGCATTAGCCTAGCCAATTTCGCATTTTTTTCTTCCGCTTTCATTACTATGTCTTGCGCGTGTTCTGCATAGGTTCCATGTCTATTTATGGTTACCCCAAGATATTTTACCGTCTTTGCAGGTCTAATGGTTATATTGCCAAATTTGATTGCGATTTCAGTTCTTGTCAATGGTCCTTTAAGTATGACCATTTCAGTTTTGCCCACTGCCAATTCTATTTCGTAGTCGCTCATCCATTTACCTATTTTGTTTAGGGCTTTTTCCGCATTGCTAATAAGTGTTTTTGTGTTTTCGGCCCCGACGGTTATCACAAGATCGTCCGCAAAAGCTCCAGGCCTCCAGGCAGCTCTAGGTTTAACACCTCATCGTAGAAAGCGTTCCATAGGGTTGTTCCTTGTTAATTAGTATGCTTCTGTCAGAAATATATTGGCTAATTATTCGCCTCAAATATTTAGGTATATTTTTTTTTCTAGTGCTAATTCTGTGTAGCTCCATCGGGCAGTATTAAATGCATTGCGTATGTCCAGCGAGATCATCACCGCCCATTTATGATGAGTGTCCGTGCTGCTCAGTACCTCCTCTAGGGCCTAAGTGTTGACCTGCCTTTGCGGAACCCATACTGTCTATTTGTCAGTTTCGTGTCTAGCTCCGTAGTCAGCCTGAGCGTAATTAAGCTTTCAAAAAGCTTGCTCAGCGTGTTTAATAGGGAGATGGGCCTATAAGGGTTTGCATGCTCCGGGTCTTTACCTTTTTTAATTAGTAACGGAATTCTTGCTTTCTTTCAGGCGGCTGGGAATGCGCAACTTTTTAAGAAATTGTTTAGCACTTTAAGTACGTCATCTGGTGCTACTTTATCTGCGTCCATGATTGCCTCCGATGGAATACCATCCGGCCCAGGAGATTTGTTAGGTCTTAGTTTACTCGCTACTGCTTCAATTTCCTCTCTAGTAAATGGTTTACACGGTTTATTTCTGTGTTCTAGTACAGTAGGAAAAAGGTGCTATCTCTTTTTTAAGGGCTTCTTTGTAATCTTTGTACTCTTCGAGTAGCCGATTTCTGCTTACATTTTCGTCGCTAGTAGCTCTACTTAATCTTCGTCTAGACAAATTACATTTGATCCTACACTGTTCTATTTCGGAATTACACCAGTATGGCATGAACCCCTTTGCTCTCCCGCTGGTTTTTCTATTACCTAGGTAAGCTGTCTTAATTATTTTTTCCAATTTATTACGTGCCATCTTCGTCCTGCTATGCTGGAGCTTTCTAAACTCGTTGCCCATCGAGCTCCTCAAATCTTCTCTATCTACATAGAATATTTTTTTCTCAAAGCTAGTGGCTTCCTTTACTTTATGTGTTATTTCATATAGAATGAAGTTGTGGTCGGAGAGAGACTCTTCTTCCATAACCATCCAGCTTTTTTCTGTTTACCATTTTTTCAGTACAAGAGGTAATATCTATGACCGAAGCACTCTTCTTCCTTTGAAAGGTAGGCTTTTTGCCATCGTTTATTATTATCAAGCCTTTGGCCGCAGCACTTTCGGCTAGGTACGTGCCTCTATTGTCCTCCTGATTTCCTCCCCACAGTTGGGATTTTGGATTGAAATCGCCTGTCACAACACTGCCTTCTTTATTGTTTTTTACACTGTCAGATAAGTTGTTTATGAACTCTTTAAATGTCGCTATGGTGCAATTTGGCGAGATGTAACATCAGTACAAATTGCAGTCTGTTAACTTCAGGCATATAAAACCAGGTGCGGATGTCCTACTAATAATTTCAAGCTTTTGATTTGGTATTAATATGGCCACGTCAGAGTTTGTGTCTTTCACTATCACTACACACTAATTATTTACAGTATATACACAGTTTGAGTTACGCTGTTATTTGTCTAATGGCTTTAATGGCCTCCTTGTATTTAGGGCAGGCCATTGTCCAGGGTGCATGCCCTTCCCGTTCACATATCAGGCAGCTAGCCTCATTTGAACGGTCTTGTTTAGTATGACCCTTTTGGCCGCATCTCATACAAAGGGCAGATCTATCTGGGCCTTCGCACTTGCGTCCATGGTCCTGCGTTTCCCAGCACTTGCGGCATTTTTTAAGTTCAACCCTCCTTTCCTGTTGACAGAAAGGAAAACCAAGTCTAATTCTTGGTGATCTAAGGATTGTTCTGGCGAGGTCCTCCTCGACCATGATCGTAGCCATTTCTGTAGATGCATAACCTGGCCTAAGTTTGCCCACCTTAAATTTTCCCTTAGCTTCTTCTACGTACGTTTTAGCGATGGCCTGCTCTATCTCTCCAATGGATACAGTCTCGTCTAGATCGCGAATGTGTATTATGCTTGTCTTATTATCCAAGCCCCTAAAATCACACATCGCTGCGCTCATAGTCGATTCAATTTTGTTTTTAAAACTATTTGCTCTATCTATGATCTTGATTATGACCATCAATAGATCTCCCTTGAGATGTTAATGTTTCTTTGATTCCTTTTAGGAGATCAGCTATGTTTTGCCTTCACTTTTGATTAGCAACGCCCCCCTCTCGGGTTTCCTAGGTACATTGTCATTAAAGCTTTTGTCGATATCCAGGTGGAGCACTACCCTAGTTTTGCTTTTCCTGAAAATTATTGCTGTAACTTTTTTACATTCCTCTCGGTCTAGTGTTTTCTTTTGTTCAAATACTATATTTATTTTTTCCAGATTTTTCTTCTCGGTGTAGTATTTGATTTTTGTAAGGGTCGTGTGAACGGATTCCCAGTCTTCTTCTTTGTTGATGCCCTTAGTTGTCGCCATGATGTTAAAATTTGCCATTTCCTCCATTATCTCCCTATTCTCATTTTCTTGTACTTTTTGATCGCGTACGCCTATAAAGCTGTTGGGCTTGATTTGCCCTTTGTTTTATTTTTTGTTAAAAGAGCTGCACTCTCTCGCCAACTCTTTATCTGTCTCGCTAGGTTCTTCCTAGTCTTCCCTTAAATATGCTTTTAATTTTAGTGGGCCAATGGCCAATTTGGTCTTGTATTCGTATCCTTGTGGCCACGGTTCGTTCAGAATTTGCAGCTCCCCCCCCCCCTGTGAAATGGCAGTATCCAATTTCTCGTTGAAAATCATCTTTTCGACCTCATTTTCATACAGTTCTTTACACGCTTGACATTGTGTGTTAACGTCTGGTGTGGGCTTTATTGTACCCCCTTCTTTACGCTTTGTTACTAGTTTTTAATAGTTTCAAAGGTATTTTGATTATTTATTCTTGAGATGATAGCGCCTACCATTCGCGTATCGTTTACAATCTCCTAGTAGCAGCAACATGCTTTTTAGGCTGTCTATTATTTTGACTAATTGCTTGATGTCCGACACGAATTTACTGATGAGTGTTTGGTGGGACTCTCTAACCTTCGAGGTTAGAACTACCCACTAAAACCACTCCTATGCCAAGTATTTATTTTGTCAGTCAGGTACCGTTTGTCACATGCTTCTGACTGGCGTGGCTCTAATTTTTACGGAGTTTTATATTTATTTTGGTAGATAAAAACATCACATTGAACAACGAAATTTATAAAATATCGAATAACCTATTATCATATCACAGACTACTATCACTTTTTGTTTATCGTTCTTTCGTCTCGTTGCTTCGTTCTCATCACATCTGTGCAAAACTTTGTCAAGCTTTTCCAATTTTTTTCGTTCGCTATTGCTATAGAAATTATATTCTCAGGTATGATGTTTGTCTCTATTTCTTCTACAAACCGGTCGCTTTGCTCTTTCCACCTGATGCATTGAAAAAATGTGTGTTCTGCTGTATCTATTTCTTGGCAATATAGACAGGTGCTTATGTTTACTTTCCCGATTCTAGCTAGAACTTCCATAAAATATCCATGCCCGCTAAGCAACTGTGTTACATAGAACGTTGTTGCATTGTAAACGTTTCTGTAACGTGACGTTAATAGAAGGGTTGGGGTTTTGATTGTTAGTTTTTGTCTTTTAACTGTTTTAATTTATACTGGTTAATTTTTAATATAAATAAATTAATAAATAATTTTACCTAAATACGTCCCTGTATAAAATACAGAAGCAGGTAGTCAGATAACGCGATATAAACACGTGCGCGATAAGATGGGTTCAATACTCGGCCTTTAAAATATAATCGATATTTTAAAGAGGTCGTTTAAAAGTGTAAAGTTTTATACCTGCTTTTCTTATGAGAATAAACTCAGTCCCATTTACATTCAATTTTGCCCTTTTAAATAAATGAAAGCTTTTCTTATAAGAATAGCGTTTATACGGTAGCTGCGGAATTTATATTTCTTTTTACGATATTAATTATCTTATACCGGTTTTTATTTAAACAAAATAAAAATTACAAGCTTTTGTATGTTGGCCGTGTTTTAAAATATAAAACCTTCGTTTTCTATTTTAAAATAAAATCCTTTTTTCGCGTTTAACAATCACGATATTGTTTATTTAAGACAGGAAACTATCAGGTAGTCTCTGGTTTACGGGTAACAATCTTAATGCTTGTGAAAGGTGCAACTTACGTTCTTACGATAGCGGTGGTGGTGGTTTCGTTTACTTTACGGGTGGTGGTTTTTAACTACTAACGGACACGTCTCGTGTTTACGGTTACGTTTCTATATTACTGGATTTACGGCGTTAACGAGGTGTTCTACTCAATCTTCCGACGAGGTTTCAATTACAGGTATCTGGCGGTCGATGGTACGTTTGTCGAGGTGTATTGCGTGGTGGTGTTTGTGTAAATTTGTGTAGGTTGATCTCCTTTGTAGCAATCTGGGCAAACCACCCGTTATACTAACAGTAGGATTTCGTTCGGTCTAATGGAATGTCGGGCAACTACCCTTCAAACTCCACTGTGTAGGTGTGTATATGTAGATCTCCTTTGTAGCAATCTGGGCAAACCACCCGTTATACTAACAGTAGGATTTCGTTCGGTCTAATGGAATGTCGGGCAACTACCCTTCAAACTCCACTGTGTAGGTGTGTATATGTCTGATACTAGAAGAAATACGTTTGGCAATAGAAGAGTATGTCGGGCTTACAACCCTGCATATCCCTATAACCAGGTATCTCAACTTACGTACTTTCAACGTTAGATTTCTGCAACTTCTAACCTTTTAACTTCGGTGATGCTATCAAGTCGCGGAATCGCGGTTTCTACTCGGACGACGGTTTCAGGCGGCTGGTTTACAACAGGTAGTAGTCGGCGCGAATGCGATTTATAGCACACGGTAAAGAAAAGGAAAAACTCTCTTTGCAGCGCGTGCCGCGTTTTTTATATATAATTCGCAAGGGTGGTTACTAAACTTGTTGGTGAGCTTCCGTAAGCCTGGATTGGTGGAAGATGCTCTGACGTATCAAAACTTGTAAACGTTTTGGGATTTTACGTCTGGAGGGAGGATGCATGATTAATTATTGTGCAATTATATGCAACGTTATGAAATCTGTTTAATTTTTACTAGAATTTCTACGAATCTTTATAATGTCTTGCACCTGTGCATTTAGCGCGTCACGTTATTTTACTAAATTCTGTGAATCGGTATTGGTATTTTACTTAGCAAATAATTAATCATGATAGGAAAATTTTATAAAGGACGGCGTCTTGTTAATAAACTTTGGGAACTAATTAAAAATAATAATAAATCGGGATGTCTGACGGCGTCCCTTTACATACCCTCCTTTCGTCGGGGTTTTCGACGTCCGTCCTCTTCACTTTGATTCTGGTACCTGTAGGTGTGAAGAGTCCGATGCGGCGGCGGTTTCGGCGTTTTCTGGCGGATTGTCCTCTCGGCGGCTGTTGTGCGGGCGGCGGCATTTGGCGGCTGTCATTGACTTCCTGCAGTTTGATGTCTGCAAGTTTTCGGGTGATCTCGTTTGTTTGTCGGAGGTGTTCCGGTGTACCTGGCGTGCGTGGTCTGCCGTTGGTGTGGAGGCGGGGCGGCGAGTTCCCAACTGACGTCCATGGGCGTCGGTTTACGAGGAGCGGACGGTGATGGAGTTCTCGGCGTCGGCGTGGGCGGTCGGTTTCGGATGGGTGATCTGTCCCTCTCCGGCGAGTTATCTAGTGGCACTGGGCGGTGTGCTATAAAGGCGGCTGGTAACCCTTCTGTCCCGGGTTGTCGGTAGCTCTTCGGTTGCCAGGGGGTTATTTTCGGGCGGCGTCTCCTCTCTAGCTTTCGTATCGGTGCCATTTTTGTACTTATATCCGTCCTATTATCATTTTCCATATTTATATGTTCATTTAAGCGCGGGTAATCGATGACCGTTAATTTTGCTTTGTCTTCATTGGTTACGCGCGTCGCCTGGTTCGTGACGTCAATTGCTGTCTTCAAATCCTTAACGTGTGTTTCTCCCGCGGATTTTTGCGTGCTGGGTTCTCAGTTCTACTATCACGGGCGATTTTATTTTGTGGATCAGGTATGGTCCGTCGTACTTTTCCGCTAATTCTTCTTCTATAAATTCGTTGAGCAAGGGCAGCTGGTCCTTTTCTAGTCCTTGGATTCCGTTCAATCCTCCTTGGACGTAGCTTTGCAACGGGATACGTATTCCTGAAATTTCTAATTGTTTCTGGTGAACATGGATAGCGGCCTGGAGATGTTCAAGTACGTCTAGTCCGATCACGATGTCGGTAGACAACTGTGGTATGTAGTAACCGGGTAGCTGGAGCGTTTGTTTCTCTATGTCGGCGGGGAAAATGTACAAGCCGCGGGTTTCTGCTAGTGAACTGTCAGCTAGGCGTACGGTTGCTGTTTGTAGCGTGCTCGGATATACTTGGTTATTGATCAATAAGTTCTTTACTTTCTCTCCTATATACGTTCTCGACGCTCCGGTGTCGATTAATGCATTAACAGGTGTATTAAAGATTACAATCTGGAGAAATAGTCTGTCGTCAGAGGGACGGTGGGACCATTCATCTGGTTTTCTCTGGTTAAATTGTGCCACGGTTTGTAGCCAAGCGTGCCATTCGGTCGAAGATATTCTCTTTCCAGGTCTGGAAGCCGGGGTGATTAAAGTTTCCTGGTTGTTCTTTACCGGCGTGAACAGTTTTCCGACTTCGGGCAGGGGCAGTCACGAGATAACACATCTGTCTTTCCACATCTAGAACAAAATGCTTTGAAGGGACCTCTACAATGAACCTTCAGGTGTCCAGGTTTTCCACATCGCCAACAGACGTCTTGTCTATTGTACGGGGTCGTCTCTGGTGCTGGTCTTCTTACGGTGACAACAGTAGTTTCAGGGGACCGGGCTGGTGGTTTATCGGTTGCAGGAGTTACGCTATTGAAATGTACTTTCGGTCGGTTATAACTGGGAGACGGAGAATGCGTTGGTGGTGGTAGCATTTCAAATTGTGTAGCTAGTTCCAGGAGTCCGGTCAGGTCGGTAAAATCGTGCTGTCGTATGTAATATTTGTACTCTACCTTCAGATTATCGTAGATTCGTTGTAGTTGAGCTTCCGGGGACAGGTTTCCGTGACGTCGCGTTAGTGTCAAGATGGCTGTAACATATTCAGCAGCTTTTTCTCGTGGTCTTTGCAATCTGTTTCTTATCTCTTCTTCCAATTTAAATTGATGGCGTGGCGGTAAGAATTGTAATCTAAAACTTTTAAGAAAGTCTTGCCAGGTCGTCCAGGATCTTTGATTGTTTCGGTACCACAATAAGGTTGGTTCTTTTAATAGCTCCGGGAGTGCGAGTAAAAGATCGTTGTCGGTGACGTTGTAACATGCTTGCAATTCTTCGATTCTTTCAAGGAACGAAATCGGGTCACTTATCCCATCGTATTTTACACCCCATTTGCGTATACGATCGCAAATGTCTGCGCGTCTGGTTTCTGGGTGGCCGGTAATATTTTCTGTCGGTGGTGACGGTATTTGAACGGCTGGTGTAACAATTGTGGATGTGTGTGCGGTGACTTGACCTTCTCCGGTGCGTATGTATTTCACTAAACGAGCTCTTAATGCCTCGACGTTTCCTCCAGTTTCCAGTTTATATTTACGGGCTTCTTCCGTTAACTCTTCTTTCTTCAGGTGGTAGATCCATCCTACCTTCGTGTCCGTTTCTTCTGTAATCCTCGGTATACTCATTCTGAAACAATTTGTTATTATTCCTGAAAAATGTATATATAAAATTAATTTAGTGTTGCCCGGCTTCTAGTGTTCCTCGGTTGTTTCTGTAACAGAAGTTATCTATTGTTCAATGTGTTTTTCGGAGCCGCACGTTCGGGTGCCAAATGTAAACGTTTTCTCCAGGTGGTCTTTACCGGCGTGAGCTGTATAATATCTCACGTTCGGGTGTCAAATGTAATGACTTCCTCGGTTGATCTGCAGTCAGGTGGTCCTCTGTAGTTTCTGTAACGTGTCGTTAATAGAAGGGTTGGGGTTTTGATTGTTAGTTTTTGTCTTTTAACTGTTTTAATTTATACTGGTTAATTTTTAATATAAATAAATTAATAAATAATTTTACCTAAATACGTCCCTGTATAAAATACAGAAGCAGGTAGTCAGATAACGCGATATAAACACGTGCGCGATAAGATGGGTTCAATACTCGGCCTTTAAAATATAATCGATATTTTAAAGAGGTCGTTTAAAAGTGTAAAGTTTTATACCTGCTTTTCTTATGAGAATAAACTCAGTCCCATTTACATTCAATTTTGCCCTTTTAAATAAATGAAAGCTTTTCTTATAAGAATAGCGTTTATACGGTAGCTGCGGAATTTATATTTCTTTTTACGATATTAATTATCTTATACGGGTTTTTATTTAAACAAAATAAAAATTACAAGCTTTTGTTAAGTTGGCCGTGTTTTAAAATATAAAACCTTCGTTTTCTATTTTAAAATAAAATCCTTTTTTTCGCGTTTAACAATCACGATATTGTTTATTTAAGACAGGAAACTATCAGTAGTCTCTGGTTTACGGGTAACAATCTTAATGCTTGTGAAAGGTGCAACTTACGTTCTTACGATAGCGGTGGTGGTGGTTTCGTTTACTTTACGGGTGGTGGTTTTTAACTACTAACGGACACGTCTCGTGTTTACGGTTACGTTTCTATATTACTGGATTTACGGCGTTAACGAGGTGTTCTACTCAATCTTCCGACGAGGTTTCAATTACAGGTATCTGGCGGTCGATGGTACGTTTGTCGAGGTGTATTGCGTGGTGGTGTTTGTGTAAATTTGTGTAGGTTGATCTCCTTTTGTAGCAATCTGGGCAAACCACCCGTTATACTAACAGTAGGATTTCGTTCGGTCTAATGGAATGTCGGGCAACTACCCTTCAAACTCCACTGTGTAGGTGTGTATATGTAGATCTCCTTTGTAGCAATCTGGGCAAACCACCCGTTATACTAACAGTAGGATTTCGTTCGGTCTAATGGAATGTCGGGCAACTACCCTTCAAACTCCACTGTGTAGGTGTGTATATGTCTGGTACTAGAAGAAATACGTTTGCAATAGAAGAGTATGTCGGGCTTACAACCCTGCATATCCCTATAACCAGGTATCTCAACTTACGTACTTTCAACGTTAGATTTCTGCAACTTCTAACCTTTTAACTTCGGTGATGCTATCAAGTCGCGGAATCGCGGTTTCTACTCGGACGACGGTTTCAGGCGGCTGGTTTACAACAGGTAGTAGTCGGCGCGAATGCGATTTATAGCACACGGTAAGAAAAGGAAAAACTCTCTTTTGCAGCGCGTGCCGCGTTTTTATATATAATTCGCAAGGGTGGTTACTAAACTTGTTGGTGAGCTTCCGTAAGCCTGGATTGGTGGAAGATGCTCTGACGTATCAAAACTTGTAAACGTTTTGGGATTTTACGTCTGGAGGGAGGATGCATGATTAATTATTGTGCAATTATATGCAACGTTATGAAATCTGTTTAATTTTTACTAGAATTTCTACGAATCTTTATAATGTCTTGCACCTGTGCATTTAGCGCGTCACGTTATTTTACTAAATTCTGTGAATCGGTATTGGTATTTTACTTAGCAAATAATTAATCATGATAGGAAAATTTTATAAAGGACGGCGTCTTGTTAATAAACTTTGGGAACTAATTAAAAATAATAATAAATCGGGATGTCTGACGGCGTCCCTTTACAGCATTGCGTGCGCTGTTCACCCATAGTTCAATGCTTGGGATTAGTTCTTTAGTCCAAGCACCTTTGTCGGATTTATCCCATTCATCTTGCCATTTTTGGTATGTTTCCTTACTAAGTTCGTTTTTGTTCGCACTTCTGTTAAGAAACCTTTGTTTGTTTTCCTGTGTTAACAGGTGTAGAGGTATTATTTTAGAAATTACAGTTACTGCATTGTATGATACTGTTCTATATGCGCATTTCGCTTTTATGCAGGCAGCTCTTTGAAGGGATCCTACCATGTTTTTTGTACTTTTTTATGTGCATTGTGTCAGCCCAGAAATTCACACCATACATCATATGGATAATATGGTGTGCACTAGTATTTTTAGTTTTGCCCATCTAGGGCCTTGAATGTTTGTCATTATTTTGCTTAACACGTTTAGTGTTTTTCTTGCTTTCCGAGTTACTATTTTAATATGTACTCCCATCAGAAGACCACTGTCTATGGTTATCCCTGAATACTTTACCTCTTTTTGTGGTATGATCTCTATTTCATTTATCAGAAAACGAATTCCAGACACCGTTCTGTGACGATTAAGGATGATGGCTACTGTTTTTTCGGGTGCTATTTGAAGTTGGTTCTTTTCCATCCCATCTTGTATTTTCCTAATGGTACTGTTGCTTTTACTCACAACTTCTCCCACAGGGTTTCCTTGTATACACACCGCTGGATCATCAGCGTAACAGACAAATGACGTCCCCCCTGGTACCTCGATGTCCATAATGTCATCATATAGTACGTTCCACAGGGTCGGACCAAGCACCGAACCCTGTGGAACTCCTCCCATTATGGCTTTTATGCACTTTGGACTGATTATGACTTGCCTATTTGAAAAATACTCCTTAATGATGTTCGTTAGGTACCTCTCGATACCTCTTTGTTCTAATTTTTCGATAATCAGACGCATGAGGCGGTGTTAAACGCATTTTTTACGTCAAATCGTAGTAATACCCCTAACTTTGCTCTGTGCACCCTGCCCATTTTTCGGGCCACTTCGAGCACCTCGTGGACGGCGCCTATAGTAAATTTTCCTTTTCGAAAACCAAATTGCTTGGAGTTTAGGTCTCCTTTGTCCTTGATGCTTTGTTGAAGTCTTTTATTAATTAAGTTTTCGTAGACCTTGCCGAATATGTCAATTAGACATATGGGCCTATATTTTTTAGTTTCGTTCATATTCTTTCTGGGTTTTTCTATTAGGACAAGTTTGGCGATTTTCCATCTGTTTGGAAACTTGTTTTCTCTAAGCAGGGAGTTAAACAGATCTAACATTAGCTTCTTGTATTTTGTCAGAATTAGTTTCAAAATTTCTGGCGAGATTCCGTCTGGACCAGGCGCTTTTTTGTTCTTTATTTTACTTATCGCTTGTTATAGCTCTTCTAAGGTGAATGGTTCGGCCTCTGCGGGCATACGACAAAAAAAGTTATAATCTTGGCCTTCGCATTGAAAATTTCACTAAAAATTTCCATTTTCTCTTTTTCGGTCATCTCTACTTTAGAAACTGCACTTTTAAGTCATTCATTATAATTTTATATGCTTGGCCAAAAATGTCGCGGTTTAACTCATTGCAGAGATTTTCCCACCTTTCCCTCTTGGCTTTTGAAATTTCATTTCTTAACCTATTTTTGCCTCCTTGTAGTTCTGTTTTAGTTGTGTGCAGTCCTCTCGTTTTGCGTTGCATCTTTGAAATAACCTTGTTCTTCTGTTGGCAGTTTTCCAAAGTTCTTGGATATTATCATTCCACCAGTACGGCGTTGTTCGTCTTTGCTTTTTTCTTAGCCTTTTTCTTTGCGGCTTGTATTAGCTCTACCCACACATCTTCGCTTAGTGTGCCTTTATGTTTCGTAACCTTGCTTTCCAGGATTTCTACGACAGTTTTTTCATCTACTGTATCGTGTTCGAAGCTCGTACTTTTATTTTCGGTATCGTTTACGCCTGTTGTGATATATTGGTGGTCACTCTGAGTCTCTTCCGATTCTACTCTCCAGTATTCTGCGTTGTTTGCAGTTTTTTCTGTGGTGACTGTTAGGTCAACATATGATGACCCATTATGTCTTATGCAAGTCGGCCATTTTCCGTCGTTAAGTACTATGAGGTCTCTTGCTGCAATCCAATCATAGATATCGTATCCTCTGTTGTCGTATACGGTACCTCCCCATATAGGGTTTTTGGAATTAAAATCCCCACCGATAATTTTCTCACGTTTATGTAGTGTTGCACCGTTTAGTTCCTTGATATCTTTATCGATTTCTTCTGGTTTTTTATTAGGACTCAGGTATACGCTGTACAGGTCTAGCTTGTCTGTTCTAACCCTAACAAATGACGCGCTCCCGTCGTATCGCAGAACCTTGTACATTGAATTGGTTTAAATTATTGCAACGTTCGCGTTTTCGTTTGTGTATATGTTTTTTTCTCTTAGAGACAGATTTTACATTTGGTTCTGACATTAGTATAAAATCTATTTTTAGTCCATAGCTCTAGGGCTCCTGTTCGTGTTAATTTGCAGTACTCTCATATTTATGCGCTAATTTCTTTGGTCATCCTTGGCGGTTGACCTGTCTTGGTGCTTTCTAACGGCATCTCTGTATGATTCACAAGCCATAGAGTCGACTCGGTGTTTTCCACCGCAGACATACCATTTGACTTCGCCTGAGCAGTTCTTTGCTATGTGGGATGTATCACCACATCTTAGTCACTTTGTCATTCCCACTTTGCTCCTCTTTGCATTCTCTGGCTACATGGCCATATCCTTGGCATTTAAAACACTTTTGCGGTGTGACGTACTCCCCGATTCTACACTTAGACCATCCAATCTTAATCCTTCCTAGTTTGATTAGAGATACTGCGCTATGTTGTGGTAGGAAAATCCTTGCGGTGCATTTACCCCACTTGTTCTTCCTTGGTTCCCAGACAATGACTTGTCTCTGTTCGTAACGTCTTTTAGTTGCAATATTTCTATCAAGTCTCCGTTTTCCTTAGACTTTCCATAGTGTTGATCTCGCTCAGATCTCTCAGTAAAATTGACTTGTGCCTCTGGGATTGTTTACTGTTTTGTATATCTTCGGGGTTTATTTTCATTCCCTTATTTATTATTTCCTTTTTAATTTCGTCCGTGTAACCGGGCTCCTTGCCGCTAAAAACCAGCTTAATCGAGCCCTCCTTATTTTTACTTGTCTTTTTGAGTTTGACTCCTTTCTTTTCGAGATGTATTTGTTTTTGTATTGCTTTAACTATAGTTACGGTATCTTTAGTGTTCCTGTTGTCGATTTGATTGTTCGGTTGTTTCGATTTTGTTTTCTTTTTGTTCTGAGTTTAGGCCCTTTAGTGGAATTGACATTTCCACCTCTATGTTGGCAAAAAGGTGTTCTGCGCACTTCCTGATGAACTCTTTCATTTTTGTATGGCACAGAGCAATTACTATTTTTGTTCTTTTATTATCGTTCATTATGTTATGAAGGCTTGTCATATCGTCGTATACACATCTCTTTCGGTTGTCTTCGCTACCGTTGCTAATGAAGGATTTGCATGTATATCCGTCTTTTGTTTTCTTTAGCAACGTGTTTACTATATTAGAGTAGTAGTGTGTGATGCCAGTCTCTACAGTTTCGTCTTTTATTTCCTCCAGTAACGGAAAGCAATTTTTTACTTGTGCGCATAAGTCCTGCACCATCTCCTGATCGGTGTCTACATAAAACGCCAAATCCCACCCCTCTCTCGACTTGTGCGTAGGAGAAACATCTCTAACGGTTGTTTTGTTATTGACCCCTGTTATCCAGACTTTGTTTACGATTTTTTCAAACTCTTTGAACTCCTTAGGTTTATATATATATATATATATATATGTATATATATATACATATATATATATATATATATATATATATATATATATATATATATACATATATATATATATATATATATATATATATATATCGAAGTCGCCGATATCTAGGTACTCGATCCTCTCGTTTTCACCGGTTTGAGTGTTGATTGATACTTTAAGGATTTTCCCAACGTTTTCATCGCCGAGGTCGCACTGTGTGTCGACATCATAAGTTGAGATGTCTACTTTTTCGTACTTATTTTCGTGTAACCAGTTTTGTACAGTCTGTCGATTGAGTACGTCTATATTTCTCCTAAGCTTGACAGAATTTCTTTAATCTCTCTCTTTGTGTTAACGTTTGCATCTATCTGCCTCTCGAGGTCTCTAATAAACTTTTTTACCATTTCTAGAGCATCAATTAGCTCTACTAAGACCGGATTTTTTCTCTTTTTTTTGTCGATCCTATTTCTAGAGTCGTCCGTATCCCTTTTTTTTGTGTGCCTCCTGGAACGTTTCATCTTCTAGCGACCTGTCATTTACTTTAAGCTTTCTGATATCATAATCCAGCGAGTAATGCCTTTGATGGCGGTACCCACTCACTTTCTTCTGTGTGTTGACTTCCCTTAGATTCTGGGAGCACAGTCTGCCGACCCGGTGGAGTCCCTTCCTGGCATTCCGGTATCTTTTATATGCGATGAAATATGGTTTCCTACCAGCGACCCCTGCGTTTTCTCTTTGTTAATTTTAAATAAATCCATCCGTTCCCACGAGTATGGGACCAACGCGCGCCCGTGAGTCAGTGGGTCCATGGCCCACGGGGGGTCTTAATACTGTGAGGGGACCCCTAGTCGCCCACAGGCGTTTCAACGCTATCGACCAGGCTTCCCCCTGGTCACGCTTAGGCATCCATTCGCGCAATCCCATCGGCACCTAAAACTGCCAAACGACCTTAAGATTGGGGGACCGTTTATAGAGTCCAGGCGTTTAAGCCAAGACCCCCGGTCTTCGCATACACAACGTTCCCTAGACACGCCCTGCTAGCGTCGCTGGGGTGTACACATCGATTATGGGATTAGGAGACGACTAGTGCTCAGTCGTCCCCAGCACGGACATCCCGGGTTTGCCACACCTGTGTACGCTTTTGCGGCGCACGTCCTGGGACGAGTTGAAGAAAGTGAAAGGGTCTCTTCCGGCTAGGGGGACTCGGGGGTTCTAGCCGTGACCTCGCAAGTATCGGGAGGGACCCTACGTCTGACAGTATGACTGGTCTTCCATCAAGCCATGCGCCCCTTTGGCTTGGTCACCACCGTGGGGTTTGGGATTTTTATTGAAGTTTACTCTTCTTGGTTCAGGTAAACCAGAATCCCCCGTACCGCAAAGCGGTACGCGGTTTGTCGTCGCTATCTTGCCGAGAGAGAGGTTATTTCCCATGCAGTGCTTTTAGCTACGACACGACAGCCAAGCGGTGAGGTATTATCGACATCCAGTCTAGATCCTGGGCAGAGAGACCCCAGGTCTTGATTGTCAGTACGCATCTGACAACCCTGTGCATTAAATAGCTTTCGAGATAGCTCTAGGCATTCAGTTCACTTAAGGGTAGAGACAGAGATAGGCAGCCTTGACATCTGCCGTAAGCAGAATGCCGGAGCTAAGTGAAGAGTGTGGAGCAAGGGAGCTCCGACAGGGAGAGAAAGATGAAGTAGAAAATCCACACAGCTTATGACTACGCAGGGTTGCCAACCCTTTCCCTACAGGACGTTGAGCCCGACGCAGGTTGGTCTGCGATACCATATTTGCTTGGTGCTACTAGCAGCCGTTTTACGAGCTGCGAGCACCTTATTCTGATATTAACCTAAACATCACATACGGTCATTTGAGTAGGCCATCCCCCACTCGCCAAGTAGAAGCCACTATGGTAGAGAACCACTCCCCAGTGGTCCGCAACGCCTTATTTAGTGTGCTACAAGCGGCTGTTTTACGAGCTGTGAGCACTTATTCGGCGTTGGCCTTGCGTCTCTTACGGCCATTCGCAAGGTCGTTCCCCTATCCGCCACCTGGGGATGCGCCTGGTAGGGAGTTCACCCCTCAGGTACCTAACCTTACTTAACCTTACCTAACCTTACCGTTTTTTTTTTTTTGGTGAAAACCCTTTATGGGCCCCTAGCCTTGGTATCTATTAGGGCTAGGGAGTGTCGGGACTCCATGGGCATAAATGGCCCATGTTACCGACTAAAAATACCACAAGGAAACTGTCTCCACACAACGTCGGAAACCGCCCTATCGGGGCATACCTCGGCAATTGAGTAGAGTTGTCATATAAAACTATTTATGGCAGTTTGTTTTAAGAAATCTTCCTTAATCCTTAGCTACATCTTCATTGAAAAGTACTTACCTTACATCCCTTTATAGTCACTAGCATCTTTGTTACCAGGATCCTCTACCGTTTTGTTTGTAGCTTCCATCCATCTTCTTACGTATCCTATCTTCCTACCCTATATCCTTTCTCCATTAGGATGGTGCTTCGCATGTCACCATCGGTTACATTTTGGGCTACGTCATCAACCGCATCGCAGTATCTACATTTATCGGATATCGTTTTTTTAATTCTAAGTGTATATTGCATGAATGAGCCATGCCCAGTTAGCACTTGCACTAAATAATAGTTAAGCTTTTTATGCTTACACTCAAACCATTTCGTGATATTTGGGATAATTCTTTTAGTCCATTGGGCCTTGTCAGACAGAATATTCCATTTATCCTGCCAATTGTCCATCGTGATGTAGAGGACGATGACCTTGCAAGGTTTTTTGAAAAGTAAGTATTCCTTGCTTAACGTATTGTTTTTATGTGGTGATTTTCTTAATAAATATATTATTAACCAAACCAATTATTTTCTAGCATCACGCCCGCAACCACAGTTGTAGCTTCACCACCACCACTGCAGCCACCTACACTCCACCAATATGGAGGAATTGAAGCTTCACTACCACCACCACCACCGCAGCCAACTACACTCCTCCAATACGGAGGAAAAAATTTAGAATTTATACGACCAGTGTGTTCACCACCACCATCCCAAGCAATATCTCAGGATCCTACAGACTTGCAGCAATTTAAAATAAAAAGTGTTAGGTGGTTTCAGAACATTTTATCAACATACATTAATTCTGAAAAATCGGAAGTGGCAAAAGTGGAGCGATTAAATAATGAGTTGGCTGCAGCGAACAACAGCTTACAAGTTGCACGACAGAACATTAAAAATACACAAAATGCGTTAAGAATATTGGATAGTTTAGACATTTAAGTTAGTTTATAATAAGGTACTAAGTAGTGTTGTGATTTTTTTTTTTTTTTCAATAAAAATTTTTTTATACTTTATTATTTTTATTAAATCATATATATATATATATATATATATATATAGATATATATATATATATATATATATATAAAGAAAGTTAAGCCAATGTTATAGTTAAATTAAAGACTGAAAATATATTGCTTAAGTTGGAAGGGATGGATGTGTGATGTTTTTTTTTGTGGAATTTATTGTATCTTTTCATTGTACAAAATAAATGTAAATTGTTTTTTATATTTTTATTATTTTTCGTGAATTATTCCTATTATCCAAAAAAGTTTACTACAGCTAAAAAATGTGAGTGATAGTCCAAGTTGCGCTAGAAAAGTGAAATGATCTATGTTAAGGAAAAAAAAAATTAAAAACATCTGGAAGTCTGACTTACTCATGCATAAATTTCTACATCAAAGTAAAGCAGTCCTTTTTGCAAATTTTAATTGCATGCTGCGTTACAAATTTTTAACTTATAATAAGTTAAGGAAATAATTGAATCCTTAAGTAAGTGTTGAATACAAAATGTTAATTTCAATTAATTTTGTAATTATAGGAAATGATAACTTAAAAATACACTAAGAAGGTTATTGCAAAATATCATGCATATAAAGAAAGTGTGAAAATATAATACAGTTAAAAGAGAAAGGAAAGCTTGCATTAAATAAAAGTCAAAACAGTTTTCAAATGCATGTAAATCTGAATACTTTACGGCATGTATTTATGCAACACAAATGACGCAATTGCATTGATACATTTTCAAATCCCGTTTCAAAGTTGTAATGTAAACTGATGATGACATATAAAAATAGAATGTTTGCTAAATGCTTTCACAGCAAAATAACTGCGTTCATTATCCTACAATTATTATTATTAACGCTGCACCGAAAATTACAAGTCATGTTTTAAGTGTTGTTTTAAAATTGAATTGGGTAATTTAAAGAGCATTTAGATACATTAAATGGATAAATTGCATGCATATGTTTCTTCTGAGCTTACGTAAGTACAAAAAGGTGTGTTTTAAGTGCTTTTTGTTGTTTCAAAATGGAATTGGCTAATTTAAGTGTAATTTTTTCATATTTTGAAAAAATTATTACATGAAATGATAGATTGTCACTTCTAAAACACAACTGCGCTGAAAAAAAATTTTTTTTTCTCAGAATTTGGTGAAAAATTTAAATTTTTAAGAGCGCATTTTTCTAGGACTTTACTATTTATTAAGCAATTAACAACGTTCACTTACATATAAATTTTCATTGGTAAAATTCATCTTTTTTTATCACATTTTTTTTTGTTTTGACAAATTTTTGAAACTGCTATCATTGGCGCTCTAATTTATTGGATCTGTATACGAAATTTCAGAATTTTTGGGTAAAGGACATTGGAGTTGTGATTTATTAAGCAATTAACACCGTATACTTGTAATATTATACTTAGCATTTATAACATCATCAATATCTTTATAAATGTCATCATCATCACCACCACTGAATTCTCTCTCACGAAAACGACGGTAGTCAACAACTTGTTGTATGAACTTTTCATAAAAACACATCAGATTGTAAGATTCAAGAAATTCCAATCTATAGCTTACTATATCCTTTAAATTGAATAGTTCTTCTATACTATGTGAGTTGAATGTGCAAGAACAGCACTTGTGGTTTTCTATCATAACAGTTTTCAAAATTCTGTCATATCCTTTAATTAATTCCCAATTGTAATAAATACCAAGATTACTAGATAGAGATTCATAATCGTTCCCAAGCTTTTTTTTTCTAAAATTTTATCTGCTTTATGCTTACTTTCTAAATCTAGGTAATCTCTGTAACTGATATCACTGCGCATCTAATTGATTAATAGTGGGGTCACCACGTGCGAGTCGTTTCTCTAACTTTGTACCAGGTCTACAATACTGGTAACGAGGTAATTGCAATTCAACCGGAAGTTTATTGATTAGAGCATTCACTAAACCATCATCACCTGTACCCTTTCGCTTCCTACCTTTATCCTAGATGGATAAAGCAGGGTATTTATACCTAAATCGAGATCACAGTAATAAATCACAGTTACTAATATTTCTTTATTTAGTAAATGCTATACATTAGATAATCAGGGCGATAATACAATATTTTTAATATTTATAACATTTTTCATGTCTATAAATGTCATTGTCTCTACCATTGAATTCTTTCTTGCGAAAACGACGGTGTGAATGAAACTTGTTGTATGAACTTTTCATAGAAACAAACCAGATTGTAAGATTAAAGAAATTCCAATCTATAGCTTATTATATCCTTTAAATTGAATAGTTTATGAGCATTGAATGTGCAAGAACAGCAGTTGCAGTTTTCTATTATAACAGTTTTCAAAATTCTGTCATATCCTTTAATCAATTCCCAATTGTAATAAATACCAAGATTGCTAGATAGAGATTCATAATCTTGATCATAGATTATATCTTCTTCTTCGTTTACATTTGACCAATCAATTTCATTTTCAATTTCTTGGGATCGGAAAAATTGTAATTCTACATATGAATACCATCTTAGAAGCTCATTCCATTCCTTCATATCCAACACTACATTATTGCTTTGATCAGAATTACCACACCCAATACGCACCACTGGTGCAAGGTGGAGGTGTGTACTGTATCCAATTTCCAGATGTTTTGCATGATGAGTATCGTTCGATAGTTTATAATCGATTAAGTATTCCTTAGCTGCTTGTTTATACACTTCATCCTTATATTGAAATGATGATGTCCAGTCAGTCTTAGCAGAAGAATAACCTTCATCGTGTTTCTCTTCATTTTTACTACTACCATCACTATTTTGATAGCACCAACAACAAAATGTTAAATTATTATTCAGATTGTTACTGCAATGATGTGGGGTATCCATATATAACGGTGAACTTCTGAGTTTCGATCGTTCCAGAAATGATTTTATTGCTACTTGCATGACTTTACTAGCTCACAATTTCACTATGACTAAACGCTTAAGAAAATAATTCTAGTATTTCAATTTTACATATGGTAGGGGTGCTACTATTAAAAAGAAAATGTTATGTTTGTTGTTTTGCCAACTGCACCCAATGTTAATTCCATATTTAACAATTACGAGTTGCAGACTGATCTCAACATGCAGCTCGCTGCAATTTATATAAGAAATATGCGTCATATATATATATATATATATATATATATATATATATATATATATATATATTCAGCTCCAAAAGTTTATATTTCCCGCGAAAAAGTTTGACCTTGAAAATTATATTCTTACATTTATGATTACCTTGCACCCGCTTGACCTTGAAAGAGCTCGCTTCCGATTTCACCAACAGGAGTGACCTTGACTTAGCAGGCCTAACACGTGGCCTTGACTTAGCAGGGTTCCTACCCCTTCAACCTTCACAGGGTTACCAACGTGGCCTTGACTTACCACCCCTTGAAATAGGCAATGTTACCAACCTAGAAATCTAGTGACTTTTCTGGTGACTTTTTCTAGATCTGGTAACAAATCTAGTGACAAAAGTGGATCAGAAGTGCGGTAGTATATCTTAGGCAATGTTACCAACCTAGAAATCTAGTGACTTTTCTGGTGACTTTTTCTAGATCTGGTGACAAATCTAGTGACAAAAGTGGATCAGAAGTGCGGTAGTATATCTACTGGCATATCTATTTTTCAAATTTCTTCATAGAAGATGTTCCACAGTGTGGGGTCTAGCACGGACCCCTGTGGGACCCCATTGTCATATGTTTTGGTACCTCTTTGCTTATTATAATTAGCCTATCGCTTAAATACTGTTGCACTATTTCTATAAGATAATTTGGAACGTTCATCGTCACTAACTAACAATACACACCATTTAGCATTACACGTTCTTCCTTTTAACACGTCATCTATAGCGTTTAATGTTGATCTGCTTTTCCTAAAGCCATACTGGTTTGGGGAGATTAACTTGTTCTTATCCAAAAACTTAACCAGTCTGTCACATATCAGTTTTTCATACAGTTTTCCTGTAGTATCCAATAATGATACAGGTACATATGATGATTCTAATTCAGGTGGCTTACCTTTTTTTAGTATAAGACACATCTTCGCGGTCTTCCACCTCTTAGGGAAATGCCCTCCCAGCATAACATTATTAATAACATGTAACACTGACCCAGCGTCAACGCTTATCATTTCTTTTAACACTTCTGACGGCACTCCAGTTGGACCAGGCGCCCTGCCTACACTGAGACTCTTTGCAGCCTCTAATAACTCAATAGGGTTTAATATTACTACCCTCTTTAGCGTTTTTTACTTCTTTGGTACATTTAAAGTAAGATTCTATCAGTATATGATCCAAAGCTTTTGTGTTTAACCGGGGTTTGTTTAGCCCTCAGTTTTTTGATCTTTTCTTGCACTATAGCTCTAAACTGTTGTTTATTAAAATATTTCCTCGTTCTTTCGCACCGCGAGTGTGGCCTTATAATTCAATTTAATTCAAAGTACATATAATTATGATCAGACAACGATTCCTCTAATAGGATCTCCCATTTTGTGAGGTCTGTAGTCACCGCTTCTGTCGTAAACAATACGTCAATATATGAGTAGCTACTTCCTCTATTAAAAGTAGGTGTAACCCCATCGTTTATACACACCAGTTCTTCTGCCATTACCCACTCAACCAAGTAGTTTCCCCTTAGGTCCTCCGTATCCTCCCCCCATAGTGGGGACTTGGCACTGAAGTCTCCAACTAGGAGCACTTTGTCACTAGTCTGCTGAACAATGTGGAAGATTTCATCTATTTTTTTTTCGTAGATTCCAAGAGGTATATATATATATATATATATATATATATATATATATATATATATATATACATATATACTGTGTTCATTTTAAAACTTAGCACCCCTTGCAACTTTTCTACGTCCTATATTAATATACAAAACCTTAACCGCTTGTTTTAACTTAGCCATTTATGATGGTTAATTAATATACTTAGAACACTTACTCTAACACTAGCACAATTAAACTATCTATGTACATGTCTTATAACTAGTTCCTTTTCTCTTTTCTAGCTCTATTTAGCGCAGACCTAAATATTGTACATGCGGTAGACCACGGCACATGGCGTTCCTCCTCACACACCACACAATATTTTGACTCGTTACAGTTATTCCTCAAATGTCCTTCTTTGCCACAGTTCATGCATTTTTTGCTGTTATCATTTCCCTCACATACTTTAGCTGAGTGCCCAATTCCCCAGCATCTCAAACATTTTTCTAACTCTATACGCTTCTCAATTCTACATTTACTGAAACCTATCTTAATCCTTTGAGTGTCCAAGAGGGTTTTTCCATAATACGTACTTGCTATTATAGTAGCTATTTGGTTCCCTGGTTTAGTAGGTCTTGAGTCGCCGACCTTATAGTTCTGCATATCAAAGCCTTGTTTTACCATGGCGTCCTCAATCTCCTTCCTGTCGACGATCTCGTCCAGGTCACGGAGTTGAAGGACCATCGTGTTCGTTTTAGCCGCTTTTGTTGTGCAGTTCGCCTCCTTGAATTCATCACAAATCCTACTTTTGATTTCGTCCAGGTTGTCATTATTATCTTCCATTACCATAAGTAAATGGCCTTCTCTAGTTTTTCTTACCGTCTTAAACTGTGCAACCTCTTCCTCCTTAAAAACCTTCTTGACCCCTTTTGCGTCAGCGTACGTTTTACTATTGTCCTTGATTAGGAGAGTACTGTCTTTCTTTGCTATTATTCCCTTACTAACGTTTACACTATCTTTATCCTTCACTCTAACCTGGTATGTCTTGTATCGTAGGACAAACTCCAAGATCTTTCTCAACTCAGTTTCGCAGCCATCGTGTAGCTTACTCCCTCCATGTGCTATCAGTATGTCAAGGCCCGTCAAATTCATATTTTCCACCTTTTCTAGAATTTTTACCAATATATTATATATTGTATTTATTCTATGCGCACCGTCTATTTTTCCTAGTCCCCCTAGCATCACTATAGTATCCGCTGACACTATCTGTATGCCTTCTTGTTCGATCATTGTTTACTAGCTCTTTGTGTAATTAATTCTTCAGCCTTTAGCGGTTTCCTCCTTATTCTAGCATTTAGTTCTCTATTTGCTTTTAGCATTTTGTTTCTCTCCTTACCATACTTCTCCAGATCGTCGTCCAGTAAATAAATTTGTGCCCTCTCTGACATCGCCGGCTGCAGCCTTTCGATAGGCGTACTTATCGCTTTTGTGTAGGCCTTTGCGGGTCAATTTATTTTCATAATTTCTTTCAGATCTTCCACGTTTGCGCAGTTTTTAATTTGGCTTTGCACCATAATAGTATTAGCTTCTTCTTCTTCTGCAATAACTTTACTGCATCTTTTGCATTTAATTTTATCTATTGCCTGTAGTCTTTCTGATTCTATTGGAGCGAATGCATTCACCTGGATAAGAGGCGTAGCCCACAGATCCTTAATTGTGTCCGTGAATATATACGATACATTTGCATTCAGCCTGTCAATACTTTCTTTAATGGACCTTCCGGTGTTCGGCGTGGCATCTTTCTTGCTAGCCAGGGCTTTAGCCTCATTCTTAATTCTGTTTAGTTTCTCTACAAACTTTTTCCATAGCTTGGTTCTAATCGCCATTTCGCCACTCTGTTCCATATCCTTACTTCTTTTCCTTTTCTTGTTAGCAGATGATTCCTCAGATCTGCATTCGTCTTCATTCCATGTTAAATCTAGGAGCGAAATGTTTGGGCTGGCTGGTAGCGACTGGGTTGTCCCTTCGAAGGATGACATCACCTTGAAGTCTAAATTTGGTCTACGCTTAGCTTTATCTGAACTTTCTGCTTTTGTACCTTCATGTGCCAATGACACATTGCCTAGTCCTCTATCTGACTCTTCCATTTTCCAAAAAGCGTTTGTAATATGCAAACGGTTTGTCCTGGATAGATAGTTACTCAGGCGTCCTTTTATGGGCTATTATGGGGGGGAAAGCTCCCCACAAAAGTGGGGGGGAAGGAGGAAAAAAAGTGCTCCCCACGAGAACAAAAAAAAATCGTCCCACGAAAATTGGTGGGGGAGGTTGGGGGGGGGTGAAAAGTGGGGGGTTGGATACCCTGTGTCCCACCTACTATATAGATCACAATCTTACAAAGTACTAATATTACTATATACACTATACACACAGAAAGTTTTGAAAAAAGTCCACTATCTCAAAAAATAATCTTTACCCCAAAATTTACCGATCACAATCATACAATATATTTATATAACTATATACACTATATACACGTGGAAAAATTTTCCTAAGTCCACAACTATGAAAATAATGGTAAGTCCTTTATCTCTAATTAATCTTTCCCCCAAAATTTAGCGTAATCCCACTCCAATACCCCACTATAGGTCTATTTAGTGGAATTTAACACTAGTTACTACGTCACTATTTTGTATCAATAAATACAATACCATAAGTTATATCTAATCTTATCACTTTAATAAGTCGAAAGTCTTCAGTGTAAATATACAAAGTTTGAAAATTTTAAAGTATTATCTATTGATAAATATAAAATTTACTGTTTTTAAATCACTTATTGCGTGTTTATTATTTGTAGTATCCTTATGAAAATTTGGCCTTTTGAGGTTTGAAACGTGGCGCTTCGAATGGTGCTACTCTCGTCCAAATCCGACACCCCCACTCAAATTGCCACTAAAAACGTTATTTCTTTGGAGATAAGGCACTGATTAACACGAAACAGGTCTCAAAAGAACCTCCTCTTCCATCACCTCCCAGTTTTTAATTGATTTGACCATTTTTTCACTACAGAACGTAATGTCTATAAATGAAGAACTATTTTTCCTATGGAACGTAGGCCTTTTGCCGTTATTAATAACTATTAAATTATTCGCAGCTAAACACTCTGATAAGTAGGTTCCTCTATCATCTTCGATGCATCCGCCCCACATTTGGCACTTAGCATTAAAATCCCCTGTCACTACACTGTTATTTTTGTTCATTCTTACACTAGATGTCAGATTCTCTATAAATAGTTTGAATTCGACAATGCTACAATTTGGTGATATGTAGCACCCGAATAGGTTAAACTCGGTAAGATTTAAATTTCTAATTCCCTTTGCCGAGGACGTACTTTTTATCGATAGTTTTTGATTAACTATTAGTATCGCTACACCTACATTTATGTCCTTTAACCATTTCTCGCTGCTGGTAACCTTTTTATTAGGTTCTGCCACAACGGCAATGTCCACCTTCCATTTTTTTATATTAGCCTCCAAGAGGTCGTGTGCAGCTTTGCTTCTGGCCAAATTGACATACAGTATTTTAATAGTGCTCATATTATAATCTATCCCTAATTCTAACTATATACACTAAAACTAATCACTAAACCCTAGTCTGTCTATGTGATTTAATGGCTTCTTTGTATATCGGGCACCCCATTGTCCAGGGAATATATCCCTCGAATTCGCAAATAATGCACATGGCTTCATTGCAGCATGTTCTTTTGTCGTGACCTTCCTGCCCGCACTTCATACACAGCGTGCTTCTGTTCGGCCCTGTACACTTATTTCTGTGGTTTTCCGTGGCCCAACACTTGGAACACTTTTCCAAATCCACCCTCTTCGCCATCCTACAATAGGAAAAGCCCTTCCTGATTTTAGGATTATCTTTGCTAGATTGTCTTCTGCTTTTATTGTGGAAACCTGTGTGCCAGCATATCCCGGCCTCAGTTTGCCTACTCTATAGTGGTCTCTAACATCTATAACGTAAGTCCTCTCGATTGAAGTTTCAATTTCTTCGGCTTTAACAGTTTCGTCCAGATCTCTTATGTGTATTGTTGTGTCTATTTTATCAAGTCCCCTAATGTTGCACGACGCCTCATCAACTTTGGTTTCAGTTTTGTTTTTAAAATTATTTGCCTTATCCAAGTCTTTTGACATTTCTTACTGATGTGGCGTCTTCTGAGGACAAGGTTTCTTTTACTCCTTTTAGTAGTTCGGCGTATGTCTTACCCTCGCTTCTTATTACTAGTGCCCCGTTTTCATTTTTTTGTTTGTTTTTTCGTTAATGGTCCTATCATTCTCGAAGTGTAGTGTTATCCTCATACTACTTTTCTTGAAAGCTATTTCCACCATCTTCTTTACGTCCTCAATTTCCATTTCCTCCCCTTGTCAACGATAATATGGAGTTTTTCGAGAATTTTTTTTTTCAGCAAATTATTTTATTTTTGTAAGCGATAAATTCATGGATTCCCACTTTTGGTCTTTGTTCATTCCTTCTATGACCGCGAGGATGTTATAATTTGCCACCTCCTCCGTCACCTCGCCATTCTCGTCTTCTTCATGTTTTTGATCGCATATTGCGATAAAAAAAAATTGGAAAGTGTTCTCCACGAGAACAAAAAAAAAATTGGAAAGTGTTCCCCACGAAAATGGGTGGGCGTTGGGGGTGGTAGGGGGTGACTTTGCAAGGGTGGTCCGCACACTCACTAATCACAACGGGCCTAAAGGTATACCCTTTTATCTGTTTGCCTTAAATAAAATTAAGGAACAGGGGGGGGGGGCACGGCTATATACACTATATTTACACTTATGTAGTTATGTAGTCCTATCTACGGGAGGGGGTACACAAACAACGTCTCATTACTAGATTTTCTAAAGCTAATAAAATTTAAGTATGTAAAATCCTAAGTCCACTATCTTGGTTTTATCAATTTCCCCCAGAATTTTATAGTCTCGCTCTAATACCCCACTATAGGTATATTGGGTGGAATACTTGTTTACTACGTCATAAATAGTAACAAAGTATTATAATAATATCAAATGTCTGTCGCTCCTATCGCACAAATAAATAAAATGCTTCAATGCAAATTTTCTAAGTTTGAAATTTTAAATATATTATCAATTGATAAATAAAATAAAGCCTAACTTCTATCACTTACTGTGTCTTTCGTTTTTAAGGTATCCGCATGAAAATTTGGATTCTTAACCTTTGAAAAATTGCGCGTGGAATGACACTAACAATTTCACAATCCGTTGCACCCACTTAAACTTTCACAAAAAACGTTCTATCTCAAAAGATAACGGTCTGATTTAGACCAAAGTGATCTTAAAAGATCCGCGGTCACAAAATACACCTTTTGGTGTATTGATTTTTACCACTTTCTATTTTCGTAAGAAAACTCTAAAACGCGGAGCTCAAGCTTTATACATCCCTTTCGGGCCGTATTTTGACGTGAACTCACCCTAATCTTACCTATCCTTACCTAACCTTATCTCTTGGTGCTCTTTAAGAGCACCAAGCTGCTTGGGATCCATCACAGCAAGGTAGTGGACATGAAATGGAGCCACCTGTCATAGGTTTAACAATACTCCATGCCGCCGAGTTCTCCATCGCCCATGTATAGATACTTACCTATCTTTTGAGTCCAATATATTCTTTCTTCGCTTTTACTTTATCCATCCATCTTTTTTGCATCTATTCATCTTGATGTCCACACTTCTTGACATATGCTGATCAGCTATAGGTTTTATACCACATATGCAGCCTTTTGCGTTCGCTACTTTGGTGGATTGCTTCTTGCTTCTCTCATTTTAAACTCAATATCGTCCGTTATTTTCTGGCCTAGCACTTTTTTGAACCATTTGTGTATCGTTTCCCAAGCTTCTCTAGTCTCAGTCATTGTCTCGACCAGATTTTCCAAATTTATTTCCTTTTTTAAACTTCTTTCCGCTATTTCTTTGTCGGGTTTCCATGTCTCACAGCCAAAGAAGGTATGTTTGGTGTCATCTACCTCTTTTCCACAGTATATACATTCTTGATTCTTTGATTTACCTATTTTTTTTGTATAGGCTCTGAACGACTCATGTCCTGTAACTACTTGAGAACTATAAAAATTCTATAGGCCCTTATTTGGATTTTGCAGCTTGTTAATTTGTAACCTGTTCTTGTTTATTTCTATCCCCGTATCAAGGTGGGCACAGCATACAGTATTATGGATTCAATTTCAGGCTGCTTGGGCCTCTCAAACTTGGCATTAGCCTAGACAATTTCGTAACCTTCTCGTTGGCTTTAGCGCATACATCTTGTATGTGCTCGCTGTAAGTGCCATGCCTATTTATTACCACTCCTAAATATTTAATGGTTTTTCCCGGAATAATACTTTGATCTTCAATATTTATTTTGAAGTCGTTCTTGGTCAATGGGCCCTTTAAAAATAGGACTTCAGTTTTGTCGACCGCAAGGTCGATGTAATTCTCCTTCATCCATTTTACAATTTTCCTCAGGGATACTTCAGCTTTCCCTCTTAATATGTCTATTTTTTCCGCCCCCACCGTCAGTGCCAGATCGTCAGCAAAAGCGACAGTTTTGACCCCCGCGGGTAGATCCAGTCTTAACACATCATCATAGAAGATGTTCCACAATAGTGGTCCCATTACCGAGCCTTGGGGAACTCCCATCGTCATCGTATGTGTCTCCTTATTGTTGATCGCAACCTTCCTGCCAGTTAAATATTCTCTTGTGATTCTAACAAGATAATCAGGTGTGTTTTTACGTAGCTATGCTTCAATTAGGCTCCAGCGCGCCATATTGAAGGCGTTTCTAATATTAAGTGTTATCAATAGCACCCATTTGTCCTGCGTGTCGACGCTGCTCAGCACGTCCTCTATCGCCATGGTGGTGGATTTGCCTTTGCGGAACCCATATTGCTTGCTAGAGAGTAAACTGTTGCTCTCGACGTGGTCAGTCAGTCGCTGAGTTATGAGGATCTCGTACAGTTTGCCCATCGTATTCAACAGTGAGATCGGCCTGTATGTGCAGTTCCGGGTCCCTTCCCTTTTTTCGAATTAATGTCACTTTAGCCACTTTCCAATCCCTTGGAAAGTTTCTGCTTCTGAGTTGGTTGTTTATTAACTGTAGTACTATATCAGGTGCTATCTCCGTGACATCTATGATGGCCTCAGGTGGTATACCGTCCGGCCCCGGGGATTTCCTGTGTTTAATCCTTTTCACAGCAGTTTCCAGCTCCTTTTCCGTAAGTGGTCTATAATCACCTTGCCCTATTTTATTTCTGAGCTCAAGTACAGTAGGAAAAAGCTGTTCAATTATCTGTCTTCTTTTATCCAGGGTCAATTGATACGGGGCGCTAGTATATTTCACCTCCTTCATGAGGATGCGGTACCCATCCCCCATGTATCTTCCTCTAGACGTTCGCACAGTTTTATCCAGGATTCCCTTTTAGCTCTTATGATTGATTTTTTGATCTCTTTCCTGCTCCTATTGTATTCTTCCTCCCTCTGATCAGAGGTCACGTTAGTTGTCTTGGTACTTCTTAATTTCTTTCTAGCACTGTTGCAATTTTCTTACATGCCGCTATTTCAAGGTTCCAACAATAAGGTCTATTACTATGGGTTGCTTCCTTATCATGTTTGCTGTGCCGGTAGGCTACTTTAAGGATCCTTTCCAGTTTTCCACGTGTCATTTTATTCTTGCTGAATTGTTTTCCCTCTCCTTCTTTATCTTGCACTTTAACACTTCCCTATCCAGAAGTTGTGCTTTTTTGTCCAAGCTATGCCTGTATATTTCTTTATATGCTATATCAAAGGTTATATACCTGTGGTCGGATAGTGTCTCCTTTCCACAACCGCCCAGTTCCTCACTTTGTTGGCCATTCTTTCGCTACAGAATATTAAATCAGTATATGAGCTGCACTTTCTCCTGCACAGCGTAGGTACCTTGCCATCGTTTATAATTATCAAATTTTGAGATATCACAGCCTCCACAAGGTATGCTCCACCAACGTCTTCTTGTACGCCCCCCCACATTAGGGATTTTGCGTTTAAATCACCCGTAATAATACTGTCCGTTTTACTACTTTTCACACTTCATATTAGTGCATCAATATACGTCTCAAATTGCAATTTTTCGCAGTTTTGTGATACATAACACCCGTAGAGGCTAAATTACTTCAATTTTAGGCATACGTATCCATCTTTAGAGAAGCTATTAAGCATAGGCAGTTAGCCTTTACTAACCTTACCTAAACTTACCTAACCTTACCTAACCTTACCTAACCTTACCTAACCTTACCTAACCTTACCTAACCTTACCTAACCTTACCTAACCTTACCTAACCTTACCTAACCTTACCTAACCTTACCTAACCTTACCTAACCTTACCTAACCTTACCTAACCTTACCTAACCTTACCTAACCTTACCTAACCTTACCTAACCTTACCTAACCTTACCTAACCTTCTACCTAACCTTACCTAACCTTACCTAACCTTACCTAACCTTACCTAACCTTACCTAACCTTACCTAACCTTACCTAACCTTACCTAACCTTACTACCTAACCTTACCTAACCTTACCTAACCTTACCTAACCTTACCTAACCTTACCTAACCTACTACCTAACCTTACCTAACCTTACCTAACCTGACCTAACCTTACCTAACCTTACCTAACCTTACCTAACCTTACCTAACCTTACCTAACCTTACCTAACCTTACCTAACCTTACCTAACCTTACCTAACCTTACCTAACCTTCCTACTACCTAACCTTACCTAACCTTACCTAATACCTTACCTAACCTTACCTAACCTTACCTAACCTACTAACCTTACCTAACCTTACCTAACCTTACCTAACCTTACCTAACCTTACCTAACCTACACCTTACCTAACCTTACCTAACCTTACCTAACCTTACCTAACCTCTAACCCTAACCTTACCTAACCTACCTAACCTTACCTAACCTACCTAACCTTCTAACACCTAACCTTACCTAACCTTACCTAACCTACCTTAACCTTACCTAACCTTACCTAACCTTACCTACTACCTAACCTAACCTCCTCTACCTACTACCTAACCTTACCTAACCTTACCTAACCTTAACCTAACCTTACCTAACCTACTAACCTACCTAACCTTACCTAACCTTACCTAACCTTACCTAACCTTACCTAACCTATACCTAACCTTACCTAACCTTACCTAACCTTACCTAACCTTACCTAACCCTATACTTACCTAACCTACTAACCTTACCTAACCTTACCTAACCTTACCTAACCTTACCTAACCTTACCTAACCTTACCTAACTACCTACTTACCTAACCTTACCTAACCTAACTACCTAACCTTACACCTAACCTTACCTAACCTTACCTAACCTTACCTAACCTTACCTAATCCTACCTTACCTAACCTTACCTAACCTTACCTAACCTTACCTAACCTTACCTAACCTTACCTAACCTTACCTAACCTTACCTAACCTTACCTAACCTTACCTAACCTTACCTAACCTTACCTAACCTTACCTAACCTTACCTAACCTTACCTAACCTTACCTAACCTTACCTAACCTTACCTAACTTTACCTAACCTTACCTAACCTTACCTTACCTTAACTAACTTTACCTAACCTAATCTTACCTAACCGAATATATTGGAGATACAAGAAATGCATTATTCTAGTGTGAACTAATTTATATAATGGAAATAATCCCCAAAAGGAAGTGAGTTAATGGTTTTTATAGTGATTTAACATTAAATTTTAGTGTTTAATGTTTGACATATACCATTGATATTGAATATCTATATTACAGAATTATTACTAATTTAAAAACTATTGGAGAAATAATTAATAATAACTAAAGATTGTACATAAAATAATTTTCTGAAGAAAAGAAAATTAATTTTTGATGTAATTTAATACAAATATTAATATGCAAAATGAACATTTTACAATGAAAATTACAATGGTTCGATTAACTATATAAATAAACTAAATAGTGACAAATAAAATATAACTAAGGTACTATGTGTGCTATTTTAACAAGAAAGCTAAAGAACTAAAATTTTCAAGGGTTTGTAAAACATTTTCCTTTAATATTTAGACTTTTTTATAGCTTTAGTATTAATATATGTTTTAGTCTCGACCAGATTTTCCAAATTTATTTCCTTTTTAAACTTCTTTCCGCTATTTCTTTGTCGGGTTTCCATGTCTCACAGCCAAAGAAGGTATGTTTGGTATCACAATATGTACATTCTTCATTGTTTGATTTACCAATTTTTTTTTGCATAGGCTCTGAACGACTCATGTCCTGTAACTACTTGAGAACTATAAAAATTCTATAGGCCCTTATTTGGATTTTGCAGCTTGTTAATTTGTAACCTGTTCTTGTTTATTTCTATCCCCGTATCAAGGTGGGCACAGCATACAGTATTATGGATTCAATTTCAGGCTGCTTGGGCCTCTCAAGCTTGGCATTAGCCTAGACAGTTTTGTTATCTTCTCGTTGGCTTTTGCACATACATCCTGAATGTGCTCGCTATAGGTACCGTGTCTGTTTATTACAACTCCTAGATATTTGATAGTCTTGCCCGGAATAATGATTTGGTCTTCAATCTTTATTTTGAGGTCGTATTTGGCCAATGGACCCTTGAGAAGTAGGACTTCGGTTTTGTCAAACGCGAGGTCAATATAGTTGTTCCTCATCCATCTTACAATTTTCTTCAAGGATACTTCAGCTTCTTCTCTTAATTCCACCCCTACCGTCAGTGCAATATCGTCAGCAAAAGCGACAGTTTTGACCCCCGCGGGTAGATCCAGTCTTAACACATCATCATAGAAGATGTTCCACAATAGTGGTCCCATTACCGAGCCTTGGGGAACTCCCATCGTCATCGTATGTGCCTCCTTATTATCAATCGCAACTCTCCTGTCAGTTAAATATTCTCTTGTAATTCTAACAAGATACTCCGGCGTGTTTTTTATCCGAAGCGATGCTTCAATTAGGGCCCAACGCGCCATGTTGAAGGCATTTCTGATGTCTAAAGTTACCAATAGCACCCATTTGTCCTGCGTGTCGACGCTGCTCAGCACGTCCTCTATCGCCATGGTGGTGGATTTGCCTTTGCGGAACCCATATTGTTTGTTAGAGAGTAGGTTGTTACTCTCTATATAGTCAGTCAGTCGCTGAGTTATGAGGATCTCGTACAGTTTGCCCATCGTATTCAACAGTGAGATCGGCCTGTAAGAACTGTGAAGTTCCGGGTCCCTTCCCTTTTTTCGAATTAATGACACTTTAGCCACTTTCCATTCCCTTGGAAAGTTTCTGCTTCTGAGTTGGTTGTTAATTACCTGTAGTACTTTATCAGGAGCTACCTCTATAGCATCTATGATGGCCTCAGGTGGTATTCCATCCGGCCCCGGGGATTTCCTGTGCTTAATCCTTTTACAGCAGTTTCAGTTCCTTTTTCGTAAGTGGTCTATAATCACCTTGCCCTATTTTATTCCTAATCTCGAGTACAGTAGGAAAAAGCTGTTCAATTATCTGTCTTCTTTTATCCAGGGTCAATTGATACGGGGCGCTAGTATATTTCACCTCCTTCATGAGGATGCGGTACCCATCCCCCATGTATCTTCCTCTAGACGTTCGCACAGTTTTATCCAGGATTCCCTTTTAGCTCTTATGATTGATTTTTTGATCTCTTTCCTGCTCCTATTGTATTCTTCCTCCCTCTGATCAGAGGTCACGTTAGTTGTCTTGGTACTTCTGCTTAATTTCTTTCTAGCACTGTTGCAATTTTTCTTACATGCCGCTATTTCAAGGTTCCAACAATAAGGTCTATTACTATGGGTTGCTTCCTTATCATGTTTGCTGTGCCGGTAGGCTACTTTAAGGATCCTTTCCAGTTTTCCACGTGTCATTTTATTCTTGCTGGATTGTTTTTCCCTCTCCTTCTTTATCTTGCACTTTAACACTTCCCTATCCAGAAGTTGTGCTTTTTTGTCCAAGCTATGCCTGTATATTTCTTTATATGCTATATCAAAGGTTATATACCTGTGGTCGGATAGTGTCTCCTTTCCACAACCGCCCAGTTCCTCACTTTGTTGGCCATTCTTTCGCTACAGAATATTAAATCAGTATATGAGCTGCACTTTCTCCTGCACAGCGTAGGTACCTTGCCATCGTTTATAATTATCAAATTTTGAGATATCACAGCCTCCACAAGGTATGCTCCACCAACGTCTTCTTGTACGCCCCCCCCCCACATTAGGGATTTTGCGTTTAAATCACCCGTAATAATACTGTCCGTTTTACTACTTTTCACACTTCATATTAGTGCATCAATATACGTCTCAAATTGCAATTTTTCGCAGTTTTGTGATACATAACACCCGTAGAGGCTAAATTACTTCAATTTTAGGCATACGTATCCATCTTTAGAGAAGCTATTAAGCATAGGCAGTTAGCCTCTTTACTAAACATTACCTACTACCACTTACCTAACCTTACCTAACCTTACCTAACCTTACCTAACCTTACCTAACCTTACCTAACCTTAACCTACCTAACCTTACCTAACCTTACCTAACCTTACCTAACCTTACCCTTAACCTTACCTAACCTTACCTAACCTTACCTAACCTTACCTAACCACCTAACCTTACCCTAACCTTACCTAACCACCTAACCTATACCTAACCCTTAACCCACCTTACCTAACCTTACCTAACCACCTAACCTTACCTAAACCTAACTAACCTTACCTAACTTACCTAA
The DNA here is from genome assembly GCA_036346205.1 of Vesta saturnalis. Taxonomy (NCBI): domain Eukaryota; kingdom Metazoa; phylum Arthropoda; class Insecta; order Coleoptera; family Lampyridae; genus Vesta; species Vesta saturnalis. Next base: position 2,974,437 of record JARFJB010000610.1, on the reverse strand, counting down.
TACCTAACCTTACCTAACCTTACCTAACCTTACCTAATCTTACCCACCTAACCTTACCTAACCTTACCTAACCTTACCTAACCTTACCTAACCTTACCTAACCTACCTAACCTTACCTAACCTTACCTAACCTTACCTAACCTTACCTAAACCTAACCTAACCTTACCTAATCCTAACCTTACCTAACCTTACCTAACCTTAAACCTAACCTTACCTAACCTTACCTAACCTTACCTAACCTTACCTAACCTTACCTAACCTTACCTAACCTTACCTAACCTACCTAACCTTACCTAACCTTACCTAACCTTACCTAACCTTACCTAACTGCCCTAACCTTACCACTTAACCTCTACCTTAACCTTACCTAACACTTACCTAACTTACTCTAACCTTACCTAACCTTTCAACCTTAACCTTACCTCAACCTTACCTAACCTTACCTAACCTTACTAACCTTTCCTAACCTTACCTAACCACCTATACCTAACCTTACCTAACCTTACCTAACCTTACCTAACCATTAACCTAACCTTACCTAACCTACCTAACCTTACCTAACTTACTAATTACCAATTACCTAACCTTACCTAACCTTACCTAACCTCCTACCTAACCTTACCAACCTTACCTAACCTTACCTAACCTTACCTAACTACTCTTACCTAACCTTACCTAACACTAATACCTAACCTTACCCCACTAACCTTCATTACCATTAACCTAACCTAACCTTAACCCCTAACCTTACCTAACCTTTACCTAACCTCTAATCCTACTTACCTAACCTTAACCTACACCTTCTAACCTTACCAACCTTACCTAACCTTACACTAACCTTACCTAACCTTCACCTAACCTTTACCTAACCTTACCTAACCTTACCACCTCCTAACTACTTCAACCTTACTAACCTTACCTAACCTTACCTAACCTTACCTAACCTTACCTAACCTTACCTAACCCTTACCTAACCTTACCTAACCTTCCTTACCTAACCTTACCTAACCTTACCTAACCTTACCTAACCTTACCTTACCTAACCTTACCTAACCTTACACCTACTAACCTTACCTAACCTTACCTAACCTTACCTAACCTTACCTAACCTACCTAACCTTACCTAACCTTACCAACCTTAACCTTACCTAACCTTTACCTAACCTTACCTAACCTTACCTAACCTCTACCTAACCTACCTTACCTAACCTTACTACTTTAACCTCCACTTACCTAACCTTACCTAACCTTACCTAACCTTACCTAACCATAACTTACCTAACCTTACCTAACCTTTACCTTCCTAACCTTACCTAACCTTACCTAACACCTTACCTAACCTTACCTAACCTTACCTAACTTTAACCTTACCTAACCTTACCTAACCTTACCTAACCTTACCTAACCTTACCTAACCTTACCTAACCTTTACCTTAACCTACCTACACCTTACCTAACCTCTAACCTTAACCTTACCTAACCTTTAACCTTACCTAACCTTACCTAACCTTTAACCTTACCTAACCTTACCTAACCTTACACCTTACCTAACCTTACCACTAACCTTACCTAACCTTACCTAACCTACTACTCTACACCTTACCTAACCTTACCTAACCTTACCTAACCTTACCTAACCTTACCTAACCTTACCTAACCTTCTAACCTTACCTAACCTTACCTAACCTTACCTAACCTACCTTATTCCTAACCTTACCTAACCTTACCTAACCTTACCTAACCCTAACCTTACCTTAACCTTACCTAACCTTACCTAACCTTACCTAACCTACTACCTACCTAACCTTACCTAACCACCTAACCTTAACCTTACCTAACCTTACCTAACCTTACCTAACCTTACCTAACCTTACCTAACCTTACCTAACCTTACCTAACCTTACCTAACCTTACTAACCTTACCTAACCTTACCTAACCTTACCTAACCTTACCTAACCTACTACCTAACCTTACCTAACACTAACCTTACTAACCTTACCTAACCTTACCTAACCTTACCTAACCTTACCTAACCTACCTTACCTACCTAACCTTACCTAACCTTACACTTACCTAACCTACTAACCTTACCTAACCTTACCTAACCTTACCTAACCTTCTAACCCTAACCTTACCTAACCTTACCCTAACCTTACCTAACCTTACCTAACCTTATACCACTAACCTTACCTAACCTACTACCTACACCTTACCTAACCTTACCTAACCTTACCTAACCTTACCTAACCTTACCTAACCTTACTAACCTTACTACCTAACCTTACCTAACCTTACCTAACCTTACTAACCTATAACCTTACCTAACCTTACTACTACATAACCTTACCTAACCTTACCTAACCTTACCTACTACCTACTACCTAACCTTACCTAACCTTACCTAACCTTACCTAACCTTACCTAACCTTACCTAACCTTACCTAACCTTACCTAACCTTAACCTAACCTTACCTAACCTATACCTAACCTTACCTAACCTTACCTAACCTCCTAACCTACTAACCTTACCTTACCTAACCTTACCTAACCTTACACCTTACAACCTTACCTAACCTTACCTAACCTTACCTAACCTTAATACCTAACCTTACCTAACCTTACCTTACTAACCTTACCTAACCTTACCTAACCTTACCTAACTTACAACTTACCTAATTACCTATAATACTTACACTTTAACCTTAACCTAATCTTACCTAACCGAATATATTGGAGATACAAGAAATGCATTATTCTAGTGTGAACTAATTTATATAATGAAATAATCCCCAAAAGGAAGTGAGTTAATGGTTTTTATAGTGATTTAACATTAAATTTTAGTGTTTAATGTTTGACATATACCATTGATATTACAGAATTATTACTAATTTAAAAACTATTGGAGAAATAATTAATAATAACTAAAGATTGTACATAAAATAATTTTCTGAAGAAAAGAAAATTAATTTTTGATGTAATTTAATACAAATATTAATATGCAAAATGAACATTTTACAATGAAAATTACAATGGTTCGATTAACTATATAAATAAACTAAATAGTGACAAATAAAATATAACTAAGGTACTATGTGTGCTATTTTAACAAGAAAGCTAAAGAACTAAAATTTTCAAGGGTTTGTAAAACATTTTTCCTTTAATATTTAGACTTTTGTTATAGCTTTAGTATTAATATATGTTTTAGTTAATCAAAGACAAAATTAAGAAGTGAATTCCGAATCTATTCTTAATTGGTTTACATAAAGTTTTTAGACATTGAAAACCATAAAGAAGAGAGTTTTATATAGTATAATTAAATAGTTGAAATATTATTTTGACAAACGTCAAAATATTAAATATCAAATTTATTTATTAATTAGAATTTTGATTTTACTGGAGAAGAATTATGCCTCTAACACCTATGCCATCGTCACCAATTAAGTTTCCGGATCCTTTAACAACTAACTCTTCAGTCAAATTTATTAATAAAATGACTAATATAGTAGATAGCGCTTTAAGTAGAAATAAAGGTGTTACAAATAAAGACAAGGATGATATACGTAACGCCATTTCTTATTTTAACGAAGCAACGTCAAAAATTAAGGTAATTACAGATTCACAAACCTTAACAAATAATGAAATTACAATGAAATTATACGTGAAGAAATTGGTAAAATTAAAAAGGATCTAAAAGAGGAATTTTTAACTAAAGCAGTTAAATCTACAGAAATTCTTACTTATGCTAGTGTAATATGTAAACCTTGTATTAAAACTCCAGTTTTTCGTCCAGTACTAGTAATTTCTACTAATGAAAATGAGAAAATAATTAATATATGGCGAAAAAAAGTAAATTTTCGAGATACAGACTTTGCTCCAGCCCGTATACAAACCCTTTCCAATAATAAATTGTGTGTTGAATTTGATTCTATTGAACATCGTAATAAAACATTATGTAAAGTAGATTCTGTGAATGAACTTAATGCTGAAGAAGCAAAACAAAGAAAACCACTAATTATTCTCAAAGGAATATATAAAGATATAGATTCATGAGATATTTGTGAAATTATTTTAAAACAAAATCCAACATTAGACTCTTCCGACAATGTAAATAAAAAAATTAAACCTTCGTTTATTCGTAAGAATAGAAATGGAAAACTTTACAATACAATTTTAGAAGTAAAATCAAATATATGATCAGAAATGTTAAATATTGGACGTATGAATATTGACCATCAAAGTATTCACGTGGAAGACTTTTCACCATTTATTCAATGCTACAAATGTTTACCATTCGGTCATACTATAATTAAATGTACAAATTCAATCCCTTCTTGTTCACATTGTGCATCAAATTAACATACATTTAAGGAATATCCATTGAAATCAGACATTTCTAAAATAAAATGTTATAATTGTCATTCTCATAATATTAAAAATAATAGCAATATAAGTAATAATCATAGTGCTACATCTATATGTTATTGTCCTCGTATTAAAGCAATAATAACACGAATAAACGAAAATATAGATTATGGATATTAAATCGTTTAATATTCTACAATGTAATATGAAATTCAAAGAAGCTCATCATGAATTTTTAAGAAATTTCATAAATAATACTTATTCGATTGCTTTAATTAATGAACCTTACGTTGGACGTGACTTAATTGTATATCAAATAAAAGGCATAGAAATATACCAATTTCCCTCTACAAATAGAGTTAAATCATGTATCTTAATAAAAGAATCATTTATACAAGCATTTGGAATGACATAACTATCTACACCTAATCTAGCTGTAGTTCAACTTAATATAAATCAAAGAAAATTGTATATCGATAGTGTTTATATAGAACTAAATAATGGTAACATTAATACATTTGAAGCAGTTAGAAGACTTATGTATGAGGCAAACGGTTCGTTTGTTATAATTGGTGGTGATATTAATGCAAAACATCAACTTTGGAATTGTTCAAGTATGGATGCACGAGGTGATGCTAGTTCTGGTTTACTTTCTACACATAATTTTAGTACATGTAATGTCGGTGATTATCCTACATTGGAAGTAATACGTTACAACCAACATTGTAGTTCAATAATACATGTAACATTTGTTAGCGATAATTTTATTGATAAAATTAGCAATTGGCATATAAATCACACAATTTGTGTTTCTTCAGACCACAACGCAATTGAATTCAAAATTGAATTAGAAAATTATTATACTCAACGTCATAGAAACTCAACATATCTCTTTAGTAACAAAACTGTTAATTGGAGAAATTTTAAACTTCCCTTTATAAAAACATTAATGAATCTAAATTAAATGAAATTAATTTTGAATTAGTCAAAGTTAATGGTATTGATAACATTGTTACTAAAATGACTAACGTCATTCGTAAGACATGTTTTGAAACAATGAAGCTTAGAGGTAACACAAAACCTTACAACCCATGGTGGAGCAAATGTTTAGAAAGACTAAAGAATAACGTTTTAAATTTACATCATAAAATACATGATAAAATAGGTCGTGGCAAAAATTTTGATAATGAATTACTAGATTTACAACTAAAAGTTTTCGTCAATTTTGTAATAAACAAATCGATTAATTAAAGATACCTCAGCACGCCATCCACCATCAACTTTGAAGTATAAAAATTCGTTTACTAAATCAACTAAAGAAACAGCAGAAGCACTACTTGACTCTTTGTAAAGATACAGCGTCCTTTACGTATGTTTTTTAGAATAACTTAATCGCGGACCACCCTATATTTCAAATTACAGAAGATTGCGCGATATTGCACCACAAATAATTCATTAACCACCGCTGACGTGTATTTCTAAAAACCAGTAAGTTTTTGCACGTCAGAGCAATTTAAACCAATCCAATAGCGGCATCCCCGCACGGTAGCCACGAAGCCGCCCCCAGATGCACCTTTATAAACCCGCGACGCGCTGCAGAGGGAAGAATTCAAGAGAATTCAGAGAGATAGAGAAGATATTGAATGCACTTCGCTTCGTTTATTCATCCGTACCGTACGTGAAATACCTGCTCGATCGTGACCGAGACCTCTACGCCGTTCCTGATATCCAGTAGCCGCCAGTACCGATTGCTTCTTGTAATCACCGACCTGTTAATCGCTGCCGCGGAGTCCATCGCGATCGTGTGATAACGCACACCACCTTGCGCCACGTGACCTAAAGTTTGTTACCGAACTGCCATTAACAGACACGTAAGTTGTAGAGTTACATAATCTAACAATTTACAACAAATCACTTCAGAACGTAAATAACGACGGGCTTAGTCTCCAGGAGTTATAACGTTAACATTACACCACCACACTAACAAAGAGTGTAACGCAGGGTAGATCCCGACGTCACTCGCAAACACCTGAGGGTGAAGGTTCGATACAGAGCTGTAAAGACCTACGACCTTTTTCTTAGTCAAATAGGTTAGACAGGCCTACAGTCTACTGTTGGAGCTAAGGCCCCCGCTTACTACACATACCTACACTACCTACAGACAAACACAATATCAACACACGGTGTCTTTAATCGCAGAAGAGTACACAAGAAACCTGTTGCATAAATTTGTATTAAGAATAAATGTCGCGAAATACCTAGTGCGAAACCGTTCTTAATTAAATTAGAATACCACCGGAAATTCAAACATTAGATAGTCCGTAAATTATCTAATATTAACCTGTAGTAAATAATAAAAATACGACCGCGTGTATATTACGAGTTACCTTAGTAAAAGTAAATTCATTTTAGTATAGCATTTTCAATAGCAAGTATTTCGTTTACTTTATAATTTGTATAAAATTGAATTTAGTTCCGCCGTTAGGACTTAATCCAATTGTTTAAATAGTCTAAACGCTTATTGAGAACAAAACGCGTTCTCAAACCGGTTCTAAACATATAATTATAGTCCAGAGATCTCGCCTTTATTTTACGCGAATCTTCCGCGTGTATTTCTTCATTGGAGTACGACATACGAACTTCAGCGCTCCAGAGAGACTGAAGTGTATGAACATACAGTGCGCATAAGCAGAGACCAGTATTGATTTTCCTCCGTGACCTAGAAACAACTCGAGTTCATTGCGCTGGCGCTTCCGACCCATATCTATTAAGGCTACCGCATGCGCTTCTCTAAGACAGGACCGTAATTTGAATATTAAGAAAAATTCCATTCACATTCAAACGCGAGTTGGAAAACTAGGTAGGGAATAGATTAAGATATTATGTATATGTTTGTTCACAGAAACGATTTCACACCCAGTAACCAGGATTGACAGAATCCCCCAGGCGAGAGCAGAAGGAGCCCCGCTGATACCGATTATATTTAGTTTTAGTATAATTTCTTATTATTATTGTCAAATTACAAAACCATATACTTAAATCTTAAACTGCTTTAGTACAATTATTTAAAGTGACAGTGTTCAGCCCACTAATATTACGAATCCACACCCCGTTTAGTAAGAAATATATAAACACGACTGAGCTTAGCCGAGGCAAAATAAAACCGCGCTGGATTACACCCAAAGAAGGGCGGTTATATAAAATCTCACACAGACACAGGGAAAGGGAGGTTATATCTTTTTATCCGAATGAGAATAATGAAATAACTGAAAGACAAAAAAATCTTAGAAAAATAATAAATGATAAACCCGAAACAAATGATGATTTATTATTTACATCTGAAGTAATAATTAACAGCATTAAAGCTATGAATTCTAAGAGAGCACCAGGATCTGATAATCTAACTTTAGATATTTGCAAAATATTTTTAGAAGAATTAATTGATTTCTCAACAAGATTATATAATATATGTTTATCGCTACATCATTTTCCTACGCCATGGAAAGAAGCATTTGTAAAAATATTGCCCAAACCAAACAAAGATGATTATAGTGATTTATCGTCATTTAGACCAATTGGATTATTACCTGTATTTGGAAAAATACTTGAAAAATTGTTTACAAAACGTTTAAATTTTATTAGAATTAAAAATAATATGTTTAATAAAAATCAGTTTGGTTTTCGTGAACAGACATCAAGAAATCATACAATTGATAAAGCATTACAATTTATTAGAAATGCGAAAACTAATCATAAACAAATTATTAATTAATTAATTAATTAAGGCAGCTTTCGATAATGCTTGGTGGTCTGCATTATTTGAAAGACTACGAAAAATTAATTGTCCTTCTAATATTTTTGGTTTAATTCAAAGTTACATGAACAATAGAACTGTTACATTAGAATATGCTGGTACGAAGATAACAAAAACAATGAGCAAATGATGTATTCAAGGATCTGTATGTGGACCAACATTTTGGAACCTAATATTCGATGAATTATTATTTTTAAATATACCAAAAAACTGTCATATACAAGCATTTGCTGATGACGTACTACTCCTAATTTGTGGCAAAACATTAAATGAAATAGAAAATAAAACAAATGACACATTACAATTAATACACCAATGGGGAAACAAAGTAAAACTTACATTTAGCCCAACAAAAACCCAAGCAATAGCGTTTACACAATCTGTAAAGTCAATTAATAAAATCTTTAAAAGAGATTAAATTACTTGGTGTAATAATTGACGAAAAATTAAATTTTAATGCTCATCTAAATTATGTTATTAAAAAAACAACAAACGTTTTTAAAAATCTTTGCAAATTTATTCGACCAACTTGGGGGATTAACGCTGAAAGCATTTAAATTATTTATCATCAAATTATTGAACCAACAATAACATATGCTGCTGGAATCTGGGGTGATGTAATTAATAAATAACTAGCAAAACGCTCATTATTGTCTTTTCAACGATTATTTGTTATACGAGCTAATCGTGGTTTTCACACCATATCTACATCTGCTTTAGCATTTCACGGTTTATGCCACTTCATTTAAAAATAAAAGAAATTCGAAAAATCTAAAGAGTCAAACTAACAGGTATTTTTAATTCTATTTCGGATGATATTCAATTGGAAAAACGTGTAAAACGACAAAATCTACTTCATCCAAGTTTAAAGCAAACAATTATATATGACAACATACTTAAACCTTCTTATATGAACAACGTATTTACTAATCAAATCTGTACTGATGGTAGCAAATCTGGTAATAATGAAGTGGGCTCATCATTTGTAGTTTATACTAATAATGGGAATATCACCACAAAAAAATTTAAAATGAACAACAAATGTTCAGTATTTCAAGCAGAATTATATGCAATCGATCAAGAATTAAAATGGGGTGAAGATAAAATCTTAGATAACTTTTCCATATTAAGTGATTGTCTTTCTTCAATAAAAGCCATAGAAGATTGTTAAAACAACCATCCACTTGTAGTATCAATTCATAAAACAATTTATAAAATTAGAAAAAAGAAAATAATTAAATTTCATTTCACAAGGCGGCTAAAGAAGCTTCAACTTCACATAAAGCAAGTGTATATAATTATTATCCATTAAATTATGTTAAAAAAATTATCAATAGTGAATATGAAAATGAATGGGGTAATGAATATTTAAACGCCATTCAAGGCTCTGGCACTCGTCTTTGGTTCCCTACTCTTAATGATGTCAAAAATCTAGTCAATGTATTCAAAAATACATTTGAATGTACACAAATTTTAATGGGACATGGATATCACAAAGAATATTTAAAAAGATTTAAAATAATACCTGATGATGTTTGTCCATGTGACAATATATCTACTCAAACAATAACTCATCTTTTAAAATATTGCCCAAAATACGGGGCAAAAAGGTATAAATTAAAAACGTTATTTAATAAATACAATATTGTACCATTTCAACTTAAAGATATACAGGGTGGCGCATTAGTGTGACATATCTCCTTTATTTAAAGAGATACAAAAAAAAAAATTAAATACAAAAGTTGTAAGATATGTTCTGGTGCATATTCCAAAAATATTTTTAATTATACAGGGTAGATCATAAAAGCTTAGAAGTAATTTTAAATTTTTTTTTAAATAGAAAACCCTATATATTATTACATATTTAGATTCTACATACAATTTTAGACACATTTTATGTATAATGTCCTATGCCTAAGTCTAAGTTTTTGACTAATTTCAAATTTTTTGTCAAAAATGACGTTTACAGGCCAAAACATAGGTGGAAATCTTTTCTAAACGAAGCCTTTATCAATTAGTTATGGTTGGTTTCCTTGGAAATGGGGACCTACTCTAATGGGCTGTATTGATATTTTTGTAATACATTCATACAGGGTGATCAAAAATGGACAATAAAAAGTAGATTAAAAAAAAACCAATAAGGTCATTTTTTTTAATGGAAACACCCTATTTTTTTAATTCTATCTTGTTTAGCATTAAAAGTATGGGCGACTTTGTATAAGAGTGTATATTCCAAAAAATTGTAGTTTTTGAAATAATGATAATTTAACATTTTTTTATTGTAAAAAGGTTATACGGCTTTCAAGTTTTGTTGTTAGTTGGCCGTGACGGCGGAGCGCGGCGGTACAAAACAAAATCAAGCACTTCAGATCGAAATATTACAATTTATTGAACCCCATATAAATAATTATTTTATTAAACGAACAAAGTCGAGACAATATTTTTTGATTCAGCAAATTATGTCCTAATCCTAATCATAAACTTAACACCTCTAATGTAACTAAACCTGTAACTAACTATACAGATAAAAGTACTAGAAACACATCAAATATGTACTACCTAATAAGTTGTTCGAAATGTCCGCCTCTTTCTTGAATACACAATGCAATACGTCTCTCAAATTCGCTGCTTAAATTTCTACACATTTAAACACTAATGTTTTGAAAACAGTCTCTAATCCTAATCTTCATGTCTTCCTTTTTTGTGGGCGGTATTTTATAAACCTGCTCTTTGACGTACCCCCATATGCTAAGGTCCATTTTAGTAAGATCTGGGGATTTAGCAGGCCAACTAACATTCCTTCCCCTCCCAATCCAACATTCTGGATATCTAGCATTTAAAAAAGTTATTATCGGACCTGTATGATGTACTGGGGCCTCATCATGAAGAAACCACATTTCTTTTTGCGTATCCTGTGACACTTGACGCAACAAATTAAGTAGATGGTTTTGCAGAAAGTCTAAGTATACTTCCCCTGTTACTCGTTGATCAAAAAAATATGGTCCAATTACATGATTACCGACAACACCTCCCCAAACATTTAAAGACCGTCTAGTTTGAGAAGTATATCTTACAAAATGTGGATTTTCGGTAGAATAGTAATGAAAATTGTGTCTGTTTACACTTCCGTTTCTGTGAAATGTGGCCTCATCTGTAAATAGAATAAAATGAACAAAATTTCTTTGTTGGTTTATTTTGTTTTGAGCCCATTGACAAAATTCCAGTCGTCTTTGATAATCTTCAGGAACCAACTGTTGAAGTAGTTGAATGTGATAGGGGTGCAACCTGCTAAGAAATGGGTCGTTGTCCAATATATGGATTTTTGGTAACTGTAATAGTACATTTAATTGAATTTCCTCAGTCTGTGCACGTTTTTCCCTAGTATTTTTTTCATATAACACACTGCCAGTTGTTTCAAAACGCTCCAAAAGCTTTTCAAATGCCCTTCTTTCAAGTTGCCTCTCTCTGGAAACCGTTGTTGATACAGTCTTCTTGCTAAGAGCGTATTCTTATCACTAGCTCCCAAAACAAAAATCATATCAACCATCTCGGCTTGCGAAAAATTCATTATTTACAATTTTAATTCAAGCTTTAAATCAATTTGCTGTAAAATACACATGCATCACAGAAATTATCAACTGACAATAAATAATGACGTTTCTGATGATCTCTATTATTTTTATATGCCACGCCTCGCCGTCACGGCCAACTAACAACAAAACTTGAAAGCCGTATAGCCTTTTTAGAATAAAAAAAATTTAAATTCTCATTATTTCAAAAACTACAATTTTTTGGAATATACACTCTTATACAAAGTCACCCTTATAGAAGATAGAATTAAAAAAAACATGGGGTTTCCATTTAAAAAAAAAGACTTTATAGGTTTTTTTGAATCTACTTTTTACTGTCCATTTTTGATCACCCTGTATGAATGTATTACAAAAATATCAATACAGCCCATTAGAGTAGGTCCCCATTTCCAAGGAAACCAACCGTAACTAATTGATAAAGGCTTCGTTTAGAAAAGATTTCCACCTATGTTTTGGCCTGTAAACGTCATTTTTGCCAAAACATTTGAAATTTGTCAAAAACGGTTAGACTTAGGTATAGGACATTATACATAAAATGTGTCTAAAATTGTATGTAGAATCTAAATATGTAACAATATATAGGGTTATATTTAAAAAAAAATTTAAATTACTTCTAAGCTTTTATGATTTTTGAAATATGCACCAGAACATATCTTACAACTTTTGTATTTAATTTTTTTTGTATCTCTTTAAATAAAGGAGATATGGGACTTTGTCACACTAATGCGCCACCCTGTATATAATATACCAGAACTTAAACTATTTGCTAATGCATTAATAAATAGCTTAAAGGAATTTAACTCTACTTAAATTTTTAAATAATAAGCAAATATAAATATAAGATATTTCAATATATTGTAAATATAAATTATATCTGTCATATTAATTACACACATCCATTTAATAATATTTAGTTCTACTTATAAATAAGATAACAAATATTTGAAAATATATGTAAATTGTAAACACCTGTATCCATTTACAGGTGTAACATTCAAACTATTATTTAAACAATTGTAAATTATAATTATTATATTATTAATAACCATATATAATGCGAATTATATAATTAAGTTAATGTTAATTATATTATACTATTTACAGTTTGAATTATATATATATATATATATATATATATATATATATATATATATATATATATCACACAGGGTGATTCAAATTCGAGGCTAACCATGGGGATTTCGAAAACGGTAAGAGATATGCGGGGTGGTTTAAATTTGGCAAAGTTGCGAAATTTTGGGAACAACAACATGCTGCCGAGAAACCAAAACAATTTTATTTCGTTTTTTAAAAAAACCAAAATCTCTCATTTTCGTTTTTATTTTTTCCTGACCTTATTTACAAAGATATTCAAAATTAAACAATACATTCTTAAGACAACTTTTTCTTGCCTACAAAATGGCGGCATCAAAATTTTAATACGACGTTCCGTCTTCTGCCGACCATTATCAACTTTTTTATTTTTTATGGCCGCCATCTTGAATTCTTAGACCAATAAATAGAGCTTTTTTTTGTGATTTCAAAAATGTATAATTTGCCTACCTTATGTTGAACCGTTTAGCTAATATTATCAAAAAAGTAAAATTATTGTTGATTTTAAAAAACGATCTAGATACCATTGCACTGTACATATTGTTTTTTATTATAAAGATACCTTTGAATTTGATTATTCTTTATTGTATTTAATATGGCTACTGTACTGTAATTGTATTTGTGTTTTTTTTTTGTTAATGTTGTAATTGTATTAGTATTTAAAATGCCATTTTCAAACGATGAAAAGCGTGACATGTTGCAAGTCTATTATGCCAAAGGCAGAAACTCGAGAGATACATTAAACACCTATTTTGAAATGTACCCTGAAAGAAATCAACCAAACGAAAGTTATTTCTTAAGACTTCACCGAAATTTGTCAGAACACGGACAATTTAATGCATCAAGACCGAAATACAGGAGTAGGCTCCCTTTAGCAGTTAAAGAGGAAATTCTTGATACATCAAGTCTTTCTTATGTTTTTTTTGTCACAGATCTATGTTTTGATTTAATTTTAGGTAAACCTAAACCCGTGTATTTCTACAAGAGAGATATCTGTAAATTTAAATATCCCGCAAACAACAGCGTGGAGAACATTGAATGAGGCGAATTTCAAACCTTATAAAATACATACAAGTCAAGTTTTACATCCCGGTGATAACCAGATGCGGCTTAGATTTTGCAATTGGTTACTTGACCAAGCAAACCACGATGCGAATTTTGTTGAAAAAATAATTTGGACTGATGAATGTCGCTTCTCCAATTTAGGCGTTTTTAATCGCAATAATGAACACATCTGGGCAACTGAAAATCCTAGAGAGAACAAGCAAGTCCGAGATCAAATTCGCTTTGGGTTTAACGTCTGGATCGGTTTAACTAAGAATAGGTTACAAGGATCTTTTATTTATGAGGATACGTTCAATTCAGTTAGATATCTAGAGTTATTAAGAGGACCAATGCTGGGGTATTTGGAAGAAATGCCACTTAACGAATTAAGAGAACTTTGGTGGCAGCAAGATGGTGCCCCACCACATAACGCTGCTTTAGTTCGTAATTATCTAAACGAAATTTTTCCAAACGCATGGATAGGTAACAGAGGTGTTATCGAATGGCCAGCGCGTAGTCCCGACCTTACTCCGCTAGATTTTTTATGGGGAACCTTAAAAAATATTATTTATAAGCAGCGCTACGAAAACATCCAAGAACTTCGAAATAGCGTTATAACTGCCTGCCAAAATATTCCCCGAAGAAGTATTCAACGAACAATACGTAGTGTAATCAAAAGAGCTAATATGTGTGTACAACAAAATGGTTTTCTTTTTGAACACCTATTGTAATCCTAAACGTTTAAAAATAGTTTAATTTATTGTTATTTTTCTTGCTTTACTTGTTCCTTTTCGTTTACTTGTTTCTCATAGTTTTTTTTTATAAGTCAAAAGTACATTATGTGTCAATAGTAATTTTATTTATTTTATTGTAAATTTAGGTATCTTGATAATAAAAAACAATATGTACACGCATCTACAGTGCAATGGTATCTAGAGCGTTTTTTAAAATCAACAATAATTTTACTTTTTTGATAATATTAGCTAAACGTTCAACATAAGGTAGGCAAATTATACATTTTTGAAATCACAAAAAAAAGCTCTATTTATTGGTCTAAGAATTCAAGATGGCGGCCATAAAAAATAAAAAAGTTGATAATGGTCGACAGAAGACGAAAGGTCGTATCAAAATTTTAATGCCGCCATTTGGAGGCAAGAAAAAGTTGTCTTAAGAATGTATTGTTTAATTTTGAATATCTTTGTAAATAAGGTCAGGAAAAAATAAAAACAAAAATGAGAGATTTTGGTTTCTTTTAAAAATCTCGAAAACAAAATAAAATTTTTTTGGTTTCTCGGCAGCATGTTGTTGTTCCCAAAATTTCGCAACATTGCCAAATTTAAACTACCCCTCTATCTCTTACCGTTTTCGAAATCCCCATGGTTAGCCTCGAATTTGAATCACCCTATATATATATATATATATATATATATATATATATATATATATATATATATATATATATATATATATATATATATATATGACGCGGTTACCGTCATAAGCAAAAGAGGAAAAAACCTTACCTGTACCTAACCTTTTTTTTCGGTAGATTGGAAACTCTTTACGAGCACCTAGCTGCTTGGGATCCATCAGAGCAAAGTAGTCTTGGACTCCTTATACCAACTAAAACCACCCGTCAGTCCCTCACCCATAAGATGGGACCACCTGGCTTAGGTATAACATCGTCTTATTGGGCTAATTCTTGGCTCTTTAGATATCTTGTCCGTCCTGATTGGATCTCTTAGATTTATTGTTCACCTAGTTTGTCCTTTTCTTTACTTTCAATTTCATCTTCCATCTTTGTCTGTAACACTTTTTTGAACCAATTAGTTTTGGTCCTCCACTAATTCTTTGACTTAGTCATACTTTCCATCAAGCTTTCCGCATTTCAGCTCCTTGTTTAAAAAGCTTCGGTTTTCTATTCTGTCTGCTACCCATATTTCAGATTCAAAAAAGTGTGCTTAACATCGTCTGCAGGTTTTTTTTACAGTATTTACAACTAAAACCTTTGGATTTCCCTATTTTTGTGGTATAAGTCCCAAATGAGCCGTGTCTAGTAAACACTCGTGAGCTGAAAAAATCTACTGCTCTGTACGATCTATTCAGTCATCTTTCAGTGTTTGGTATTAGTACCTTTGTCCATTGTCCTTTTTCCGTGTTGCTTTCTCAAATGTCCTGCCACTCTAGAATCGTTTTCTCTCTGGTCTCCTTTGTCTTTAATGCTAAAGAGGCTCGCGATCTTTATCAGCATTTCTCTTTGGCTTATAATAAATTTGTCCCTATGTTTCTGAATATCCAATGCCTTCACCCAAATTCGAGCGGTATATAAAATAACCGATTCCACCGCACTGTATCAGATTTAGGATGCTGGGTCCTCTCAGGTTGGCCATTAGTATCGCTAACTTTGCTACTTTTTCTTCTGATTTTCCTTATGTACTACGTACGAGTTGCGCAAACGTACCGTACCTATTAATCGTCAGCCCAAGATATTTCACTGTCTTTGACGGCCTTATGTATTGGTTTTCTATTTTGATCTTCATTTCTGCCTTTGTGAAGGGTCCTTTTAATATAAACATTTATGTTTTTTCTGCAGCCAATTCTAGGTGACTGTATTTTCGGAACCCGTACTGTCTTGAAAAGTTCGGTTGTCAGTCTTTGTGCAATTGTGCTCTCATATCGCTTTCCCAACGTATTAAGTAACGAAATCGGTCTATCGAGTTTTCCTGGTCAGGGTCTCTATCTTTCTTCTTTATTAAGGTCACACTTGCCTTCTTTTAGGCCGCCGGGAACGCACAATTTTATTAAGTTATTTATCACTTTGAACTTCCGGTGCTACTTTCACCATATCCATGATTACTTCTGGTGGAATTCCGTCTGGTCCTGGGGACTTATTAGGTTTCAGTTTTCTAGCTACTGGTTCTAGTTCCATACTTGTGATTAGCTTGTATTTACCCATCCATGGTTTGTTTCTAGGTTCTAGTACCGTAGGAAATAATTTCTCCAGTATCTGATTTCTCTTTTCGAACGTCAATTGGTAGGGAACGCTAGTATATTTTACCTCTTTCCTTAAAATACGATAGCCCTCCTCCCAGACGTCTTCTTCTAGCCGGTCGCAGAGATCAAGCCAGACATCTCTTCTGGCTTTAGCTATCGCCTTCTTGAGGTCCTTTCTATTGGCTTTATGTTCCTCGTTCGCCTGGTTAAAGGTATCCCTATCTCATTTAGTACTTCTCATTAGTCTTCGTCTAGAAGCATTACATTTTCTTTTATGGCGCTCTATATCTAGGTTCCACCAGTAAGGCAGTAACATGTTGCCACCACGACTACTTTTCCTAACGTCTATATACGCTTTTTTAATTGTCCTTTCCAATATTACTTTTGTCACCTTACCTTATTTTTTAAATTCGTTGTCTAGTGCACGCCTCAAGATTTCTCTGTCAAGGTAGAATATTCTCTTCTCATCTACAAATGGGTCTGCTATTCTGTATGAAATTCCAAAAGAGATATAATTGTGGTCTGAAAGTGATTCGTGTTCCATTACACTCCAATTTTTTATTTTATTTACCTCTTTTCATTACAAAATGAAGCACTGTTTTTCCTCTGGAACGAAGGTATTTACCGTTTATTACTATTAGGTTTTCAGCCGCCAAACAGTCAGTTAGGTAAGCTCCTCTACCGTCTTCAATCCCCCCCCCCACATTTGGGATTTTGCATTAAAGTCCCCAGTAACTAGACTACCTTCCCTATTGCCTTTTACGTATCTACTAGCTTGTCTATAATTTTTTTAAAAACCGTTATGTCGCTATTCGGTGAGATATAGCATCCGTGAATGCTAGGGCCTTGAATCCTTTGTCACATGACCTACTTAGACTTGGTAAATTTTGGTTTAAAATCAATATTGCTCCGTCTGAGTTAATGTCTTTAGACCATTTGTCGCTACTGACTACCTTTTTATTTGGATCCGCGGCTATAGCAATGTCCACGTTGCATTCCTTAAGCTTGTTCACTAACTACCACTCTAACATTATCGCGGACTATTTACACTATTTAGATTGTACTTGTTTGTCTGTATGTCTTGATGGCGTCCCTATACTTTGGATAAGCCATCGTCTAAGGATGTTCCTTACTTCTCGCCTATTGTGGCCCTCTTGGCCACTTTTCATGGACAAATCGCTTTTAGCAGGCCTTTCGCATCTGCGTCTGTGGTTTTCGGTCTCCCAGAATTTGGAGCATTTCTTCAGCTCTACCCTTTTGGTCAGTCTACAATAGGAAAATCCTATTTTTATCCTCGTTGGCTCGAGAATCTCAATGGATAGGTCCTCATCCACCTTTATGATTGCCATCTGCGTACCGGCATATCCCGGCCTAAGCTTTCCAACCTTAATTTGTCCATGGGCTTCTCTTCGATTGTCACCATCTCGTCCAGGTCTCTAATATGTATGGTTGTCTTCATACCGTCTAGACCTCGAATATTGCACGACGTGCCGGAAGTTTTGATTTTACTCTTAAAGCTATTTGCCCTTTCCATATTCCTGCTGATTGTCATCAGGAGGTCACCTTCCTCTTAACATTTTTGTATCGTACTAGCCTCCTCTGTCGCTAGTGTCTCCTTTATTCCCTTCAACAACTCGGTATATGTCTTTCCCTCTCCTCTAATAACTATCGCCCACGTCTCCATTTTCTTAATTGTGTTATGGTTGCTGCTTTTGTTTAAGTCCAAATGAACAATTATTCTTATTTTACATTTTCCGAAGGCTATTTTCGTGGCCGTTCTATAGTCCTCTGTGCCTAATGTCTCAATTTGTTGTAAAATTACGTTGAGTTTACCCGTGTCTTTCCTTTCTGCATATTCCTTTATCTTTGTAAGCGTCGTATACAGTGATTCCCACACTTCTTCTTTATTTTGTCCTACAGTTACGCCCAATATGCCATAATTGGGCGTTTTTTCTGTTATCTCGCCATTCTCATTCTCCTCGATCTGTTGACCTCGGACGGCTACATAGCTATTGGCTTTAATTTGTCCCTTACAATATTGCGTAGAAAAATTACTGATTTCTGCTCCTAGCATCCTATCTATATCGCTAGGCTCTTCCTGTTCTTCCCTTGCAAGGTACACTACATTCCTCGTAGGTTTTAATTTTGGTGGACCGGTTGTCATTCTAGTGTTGTATACGTAGCCCTTTGGCCAGTCTTCCTTAAGGATTTGGAGTTTATCCTCCCATGAGATTGCCGTTTCTAGTTTTTCTTAAATGCTGCTTGTTCCAGCTCTTGCTCGTATAGTTCCTTACATACCTGACATTTTGGACTTAGTCCAGCTGTAGTCTTCGAAGCTAAGTTTGTATATAGTCGTTTGGTAGAACAAAATATTCCATTCATCTGTCATCTCGATGTCCGGATGTTCCGACTTTTTCCTTTTTGCAGGATTTAACAGCTGGGCTTCCAGTGAGTTTTTGGTGTCCTCATTCCATTTCACCATTACATAATCAACATTTCCCGTGGGTAGGGAGCTTACTCTTTTCCTAAAGGTCAGGGTAATGGACGATCCCGCTTCTTCCGACTTGTCTTCATGTTCTACTTGCTTGTTTTCCTGCATTTTTTACCCTTCTGGGTATGCGCCACCAGCACAAAATTTTATACACTTATATATGTATAGCAAAGTCTATCCGAAACAGCGAAAGTGGGGGGGGGCCCACTAAAGGTTCATCTCGTTCGCTAGAGGGGTAGCTAAACTAATTATATACACTTAAACTTACTAAAATAATGTCCGAAAGAAGGAGGAAAAAAGGGAGGATAAAATGTTCCTCTCGAAAATGGGGAAGGGAGGGGGAAGTCAGGTTACGGTCGCGGGTGGCGGCTCGCCACAAACCACTGTCCACTACGCACTACCTATTAACGTCTATTGGGCAGGGGGGTCACTAAAATGTATCTACCACTACCGACTACGCACTACCTACTAGTGTCTGTAGAACAGAGGGGGGTTATTAAAATTGTTCCTCCAATTAGTTACCACTAAATATCTATTGTTACAAGCAAGGGGGGGTACTTATTTACATGTGTACATCTATATCTAGTTTTAAGTCCAAGTGTAGGTTCTAAAAACGTGTCCACAATCTTTAATTCAGAAAACACGCCAGATACATTTCTATTTACACTGCTTACGGTTCAATTTAAAATATTAAATTCTATACTACGGGAGCATAAGTAGGTAAAATTTGTAAGCTTACCAGATTGCCTTAATTTTAAATTACGGAAATTAAATTATCTAAATATGGTTAAAATTCAAAACCTTATGTAACCAAATGGTCACTCAAAATGAATTTTACTATGCGAAATTTTCATATACATAAATTTGAAATACATTTAATTAAATATTAGAAAAAATAAAATACCAAAGATAGCGCAAATAAAAGTAGTTCGTGAACCTTTTAATTGAGACGGACGTGAGAGCATCAATTTCGGCAAAATAATACAAAAAAAAACGGCTGCGTTTATTCGCTCATCAACAAATAACTTCACCAAATTTACAAACAAAGATATGATAAAGCAATCACAATCACGTACAATATTGAGTTACCTTCTACACAGCACTTTTGAATACGTCTCCTCCAGGTGGCAACTAAAGCAATTCGGGCGTGAACGGCTCCAAGATACGTGCTGAGTAAGTTCTAGATCGGCAAACCAATGCGGCAATTTCCCAGTCTTAATTTCGATAGCGATACGCTTAAGTTAATTGGCCAGGACGTTATATAGTGTATGTGCACAAAATAAATAGCTTTAACGCACGAGATATTTACACACTTTTGCTTAATGTTCAATTAATTCGGTAGCTTTATTTACAAGTCTGTTTAATATTAAAACGAAGAGTGTCTATTTACAAATTATTTACAGTGAGACTTGGTCTATCAAAGGTTGTTTACAGAAGCACATAAAACACAGGGTTCGGGCACACAATACTCCTCCAAAAACAATATCTTCAATCCCCGAAATCGATTCAAAAACTCCGTAATTCAGGAAGCACTGGTTAAACACTGTCCTGGTTTCGAAAAGGTAGGTCTAGTTGACCATGATACACCACATAAAGTTCTCCGGCCTTGTGAATCACCAACAAAAACCGTACAAAGGCGAATGGAGCTAAGTCCACGATACATTAGATAGAACCGGGAAAATCGACGGTAAAAGCGGTGCCCTCCTGCATACCACGACTGCCTTCACCAGATCCAAACCAAGACTGAGGACATACATTCAAATATCTTTCAGTTACGCAATATTCGATTTTAAAAACGTTAACCAATCATACTGCTCATACATTCAAATTATAAAAAGCGGTAGTAACGATATGCCCCTTCCCGTAAATGATCAACAATCCCTCGCCTTCTCACCACTATTGCACCATTTTTCTCAACCAAACTTTAACATAAAAAAAACTGCTGATGCTGTAGCATGTACGACTCTAGTGCACAGATTTATTCCCTTAATTATAACGATAATTACTTAACACTAATGGATTGAGGTACTATATTTCATCAGAAGCACGTCGTCAATTTATGAAATGCAATAAGTAAAACTAACATCAACAGCACCTGCTTTAAACAAGGAAACCAAAGAATGATCTCATCCTACATTTTAAATGCGAACTTTTCTTATCTACCACTGCGTTTTATTTTAATAAAACCTTTTATAAAAAATTTATAGGAAAACTACTTAGGTTCAACTTTAAAATTTCCTATTTCCAATTAATTAATTCACAAAATGTATAATTGCTAATTTCAGAAATCAAATCTAAATTACAATACGAAAAGTTTAATTCGAAAACCAATACACAGCTTGGAGAAATCAAACTATCTATTGTTGCTTTCACTTGTACCTTTATGAACACAAAAAATCAACAAGTTTCGTTAGCGTGAATTGAGTCACCCATGTCTCCTAGATAGTTTTCCGTCTTTTTCAAGTTCTTTGGTCAATTTGTCCGTGATTAGAATGTCGCACTGTTTTCCCAATGTGTTGAGCAATGCAATGGGTCTATATGCATTAGCAGATTCTTCTCTGTCTTTCCTCTTGATCAACGCTTTTTTCCGTCCTAGTGAAAAAATCCGGCTTTTTAGTAGATTATTTAATATATTAAAAACTACAGGATAATCAATGCGACCGATTTATAATGCGTTTCTGTGCTCCTCAGAACTTCCTCTATCGCCATGACCTTCGATTGCCCTTTTCGGAAGCCAAACTGCCTGTTCGATAACTTCTCCTTATTTTCCAATTCATTGTTCAACTTTAGTGTTATTAGGTTTTCATACAGCTTTCCCAGTGAATTAAGCAATGAAATGGGTCTGTATGAACTGATATGGTCAGCGTCTCTGCCTTTTTTGCTAATAAGCGCTACCTTGTCATTTTTCCAGACTTTTGGAGAAGCCGCTCCTTTGAACATATTATTTAGGACTAGCAGAACGATTTCCGGTGCTACTTTTATTATATCGATCACCGCCTCTGGTGAGATGCCTTCTTGGCCAGGGGATTTCTTCGGTTTCAGCCTCTTAGCTGCTAATTCCAACTCCTTTTCGGCGAATTGTTTACAGTTACCCTTCCTGTATTTACCTCTATGTTCCTGAACCATGGGGAAGAACTGTTCAATGACCAGTTTCCTTTTTTTGGGTGTCATCTGATATGGGATACTCGGGTATTTATGTGTTCATGAGGATCCGATAGCCGTCCCCCCAAATGCCCCCCTCTAGCCGATCACAAAGCTAAAACCAAGTATTTCTTTTAGCTCTAACGATCGCCTTTTTAAGGACTTTTGTGTTGGCCTTATACTCTTATCTTAATCGCTTAGTATTTGCTTTGTTTTCTTTAGTGTCCCTAATTAGTCTTCTTCTTGAAATATTGCATATTTTTTTATTTTGTTCAATTTCGGCATTCCACCAATATGGCTGTTGTTTATTATCTCCCGCTTTGCTTTTTCTACTGGCTAAATAAGCTGCCTTGATTAGTTTCTCCAGACCAATTCGAGTCACCTTCCCTTTTCTGCTTTGATGTTTCAGAATTGCCTTGTTCATTTCGCTCTTCATGGCCTCTCTATCCAGATAAAAGTCCTTTTTTCCAACTTTAGAGGGGTTTCCCCTTGATGGCTTATTTCTATTATAATATAATTACGGTTCGATAATGTTTCCTCTTCAAGAACATTCCAGATTTTGATTTTGTTTACTAAATCCTCGCTGCATATAGTGTAGGATCTAACGGTTTTCCTTTGATAAGTGGGTATTTTTCCGTCATTAAGTATCACCAGATCTTCGGCCGCCACGTGTTCCGATAAATATGGCGTCTTTATGTGTTCTGCCCCACGCATGTGATGTAGCATTTAGGTCACCTGTTATTAAGCGGGCTCCCCCGTTGTTTCGTACTGCGCCTATCAAGATTTCAATATACCTCTCGTAGAGACTGAATTCGTTTCGAATTCGCTTCAAACAAACAACACCAGCTGCTGCGGTCCTATTAACAATTTGTAAGATTTGGTTTATCACTAGTATGGCCACGTCAGCCTTATTGTTTTCTGACCAGTTTGCACTGCTTAAAATGTTTTTGATTGGCTTTTCAACGATTATAATGCCCACTTTCCATCTCGTAGCATTTTCCATTAAAAGATCGTGTGTCGCCTTGCATCTAGCAAGGTTTGCGTACAACATTTTTATAGTGTTCGTTTGTGGGATGTTGTACTACCTATTTACACTAAAACTAACTATTTACACTAATTACACTGGCTTCTGTTATTTTAGGCTCTTGTCTGACTAGTCGCCTTAATGGCCTCTCTATATTTCGGGCAGTCAATGGTCCAGGGCATATTGGGCACATTGGGTTTGTTCTGACATGTTCTTTTAACGTGACCCTCCTGGCCGAATTTCATACATCTGGCCCTTCGCACTTTCCTTTATGTTCCTGTGTCCCAGCATTTTGGGCATTTTTCGAGTTCAACTCTTTTGACCACCCGACAAAATGAGAAACCTACTCTGAGTCTAGTAGCTTTCGATATTGTTCTGGATAGGCTTTCCTCGACCTTTATTACGGCCATTTGCGTTCCCGCGTACCCGTGCCTAAGTTTTCCCACCTTGAAGCGCCGTTTGGCCTCTTCACCTCTTCTCCTCAATCTCTTCGATTGTGACCATCTCATCAAGGTCTCTAATATGGATTACATCTGGCGTGTTTTCCAGCCCCCTGGTATCCGTCATTCCAGTTTCAATTTTATTTTTGAATCTATTAGCCTTGTCGATGTCCTTACTGACTATCATCAGTAAGTCTCCCTCCCTCGGTTTCTTAACGTTACTGACTGTGCCAACGTCCTCAGTCGTTAATGTCCCCGTAATTCCTTTTAGATGGTCCGCATACGATCTTCTCTTACTTCTGATCTCAAGCGCCCCCGTTTAGGGTTTTTTGGGTGTGCTGTCCTTGTTGCTCCTATTGACTTCTAGATGGAGTATTGCCCTTATATTGCTCTTACCAAAGACTAGTTTGGTTACTTTCCCGTAGTCTTCCGGGTTTAGTAATTCAGTTTGCTCTATCGTGATGTTGAGCTTTCCCAAGCCTTTCCTTTCTATGTACTCCTTTACGTTGGTTAGCGTGTCATGTATGGACGCCCACTCTTCGTCCTTATTTGTTCCTGTGGTTACCCCTAGGATATTATGGTTTGCTGTTTCCTCAGTAATCTCACAATTCTCGTCCTCTTCGACCTTTTTGTCGCAGATAGCCCTATAACTATTAGGCTTAATGAGTCTCTTTTTGTAGTTTTCTGCTGAATGCGCTACATTCTACATTATGCGTCTTATCCGTTTCACTGGGATCGTCGTCCCTCCTTAGATATACAAGGTTGCTTTTAGGTTTTAACTTTAGTGAACCAGTGGTCGTTATAATTTTATACTCAAGTCCCTTTGGCCAAGTTTCTCCGAGTATGTGCAACTTTATCCTTCGGCTTTCCCTATTTTTTTATCATATGCCCTAAAGGATCCATGTTCCGGCAGCACCCGTGAACTGTAAAAATGGACTTCCCTGTAGGGTCGCTCTAGCCATTTTTTCACGTCTGGGATTAGTACATTTGTCCATTTACCCTTTTCTGTTTCCCTTTCTCAGCCCTTCTGCCAGTTCTCTACTGTTGTTTTCCTGGCTTCAGTTTTACTTATTTTTATATTTTGTTTTGAAAAAAAAAAGATACAAATTTGCCCTTTCTTTTATTTTTTGGTCTGTGGGTATAAACCCAGTGATTACTTGCAATGACTTTGTTGGAACCGTCCAGTACGCGCTAGAAATTATTAAGAGCATCTTCCTTTGTATAGATATTAACTTGCCTCTATTTCTTTTGATTTCCAACGCTCTTGTACATATAGGAGCCGCGCATAAAATTATCGATTCTACCGTATTGTACATGACGATGTGCTTGAATTCCGTTCGGGCCTCTTAAGTTGGGCATTAGCCTGTACATTCAAGCTGCCTTTTCTTGAGCTTTAAAGACTACGTTCTGGACATGTTCGCTGTATGTGCCATGCCTATTTATTGTTTTGCCCAGGTACTTAATAGTCTTTGAGGGTCTAATGGTTATATTCTCTATTCTTATGGTAAACTGCCTTTTAGCAGCAACGTTTCCGTTTTCTCCAGTGCCAATTCTATATAGTTATCGCCCATCCATTTCCCTACTCTCCTAAGAGATCTTTCTGTGTTTTCTTTTAGGGTTTCAATAATTTTTGTTTTTGGCTGCTCAATACCTTTTCATTCGCCATAATCGTAGATTTTCCTTTTCTAAATCCATATTGTCTTTCGTAGAGTTTGCTACCTAACTTAGCCTGACCTAACCGATGTGTGTTGTTGGGCGACGTGTGTAACAGCGGTCCTGGTTATTTCATAAAAATTGTGTGAATTACTAAGACTTTATTAAGTTAGAGGTTTTGAATTGTTAGTTGGTGTTTGGGACATATTAGTGAATCAAGAAAACTATACAGAATGGATTTTTATATGGTTTAATTGGATATTTAAAAATAATAATTTTTTGGCATATATCAAAATAATTTTCAATATCAATATTACAAATTAATACCAATTTAGAATTTATTGGAGAGGCAAAAATGGATTACTAAACTATTAAAAGTATTAATTCACTATTGTAAAAGAAATAACCCCCGAAAAAGAAAGTGGTTCTAGAAGTAATTTAATAAAATAGTATTTATGGGTATACATATTTGACATTTAGTAAATAGAGGTTTTTATTGGTGCTATTAACTATATAAAGATGCTTTCATAAAGGTAAAGACGATACATACTAAAGTATTATACAGCGTATCCCAGGATTGTTGTGTGATGGACTAAAAATTTTTGAATTTTATTTTTAATACTGTGCTTGGTTTGAAAAGAATGTTCAGAATATTTTCAGTTTTTGAAAAACAAGTCGGCCTTGACAGTGGAGCGAAAACTATTTTCTTTTAAGGTAAAGTACCCTTTTTGTTCATGATGCGGCAAAATTTTACTAAGGGAAGTTGTTCATAATCAGTAATTATGTAACAACCAATTTTGAGTTGTATTAAAATATACCATAATTTAGGTCTTTCGTTCATTCAGTTGTAAATATAAGGAAAATTTTAATTATTTTTACATTATAGCAATGAGGTAGGCACTTAATTTGCATGTTGATGTAACTTAAGTGTATATACTTCTTAAAGGTTTATACTTCCACTTCCATAAATTATTTTCTTCTGATCATTTTTTTTTGCGCAACGCGTCATCTTCATCTGACATCCTCCGATTTCGTGAGACGTCCATGTTTGCTCACTTCTTGTGGCACGCTGTGAGATTCAGAGAGCATTTTTTGGGTTATCCCCTAAATTTAGTGAAAAGTGCCATTGATTTGATGGCACTTCACTTTAACTTTACTTTCCTTTCTTTTATTTTTACTTTGATTACATTTTAAATACGCATTTAATTTTACTGCTGCGTACGCTTTCTTTTTATGATTGCAATTTTTATTGGAAAATTTCAAGATAATGCATTAAACGGATTATTCCATTTCATGAAGATAAATTTGTAAGAAATAAAATTCCAGTTTGAGTGTGGCTTACTACGTAAAGCATTATTACAAGATATTGCGGAATATTGATGCAAAGATGACATCACCTTAGTTGAAACTTCCGTAATCGTTTAGATACCAGAGGTTATTAAAAAATTTGTGTACAAAAATTGTACATACAGGTATTTATGATTTAATTAGTAATTTAAGGCTAGTTTTAAGATATATTTTATTTAACCCTATCATTAATTGTTAATAAACATAGTTGTATATTTTTTATTTTTTTTACATTTTGATAAAAGTTTTAGTGTAAAACTCGGTTTAGTTATTCCGAGCATAATTAAAAAATAACTTGGCGTCCGAGATCATTTTATTAGTGTTACATTGCAATTTTTTTTATATTGATGTTCAGTGGAAGTAAGCTAGCAGATTTTGTGGTAATCAAGCAAATCAAAAGGCTGGCCCTATATTAATTTACCGACTGGGACAAAGGCATTATTTGTGGTGAATGGTTGGTATCTCCAGTTAGTTTAACGATTTGTTTTTGGAGAACTTTTTACTCTTATTTCTTTATTACATTATTATTTTTTTATACGATTACCATCACCACTACATTATAATTATACAGAATTTCAGGAAAACCTACCTACTTTGATTAAACCGCTATATTTTAGATTAAACAAAATAAATTGTATTTCTCTACTCTCTATATGGAAAATATGAGTTTGCTCCATTAATGGAGAGAGAAAAGTACCACTTTTCCTCCCTAGGGTGGAAAATACTTTTACTCACTGTCTTTTATTTATTGGTATTTTTTACTTCGATTCAAAATGCTACGTGTATTAAATTAATTAACAAATTAACAAATTTATTTGACAGCTAGTAACTACAGATATTTTTCTTATCTGCATAGTTTCTAACAATCGTTTAAATAACTGGTACTCCTTTTCGTATTTTTCTCGAGACTGTATGGATAGAATATTCTTCAGAATATTTTGGGGAACTTCGTCTCCACTTTCGAAATTCATGATTCAAACTTTTTTGGAATGTATTTATATTAGTAACGTCACATGTATTTTGATAAGAGTATTTATAATATGACATCTAGACATCAAATGTCACTGGTTTTTTAACTTTTACGATATACAAGGCAGATAATTAATATTATTATCGTTAATTACACAAAAAATAATAATGCAATTGATATAAAACGTAATAAGAGGTCGTAGAAAAAATCATATGTATTCCTTTGTAGGAAAATGCCATTTCCTCCCTTGGATTTTGATGCCCCAACCGCGGAAGGAAGTGACGCATTTTTCTCCATTGTTATACAAATAGCTATTTCTTTAAATTCTATTTAAAGAACATTTAACGAAACAAATAGTATTTACAACAAATTTAACTTACGATAAGTACTAATAATATTGATCTACATTCAATTATTTATTCAACATAACCGCCACCACTTTCTGTACATCTTTCTATGCGATGTGTGAATTCTTTAAAACTGTTCTTAATTTCCTCGATATGTATTTGGTGTACTCCGTATCTTATCCTTTATTTTAGTATTTCCCTATTGTTGGGTATTGGTTGAGAGTAAACCAGTTGTTTGAGGCGACCCTGTAAAAAAAATTTTATATCGTCAGGTCGGGCGACCTTGGAGGCCACGCAATCAGACCATTTCTAGCTATCCACTTTTCTCGACACACCAAATTTTTAAGTTCAGCTACGCGTGCTGTCGAATGTGCAGGGCATCCGTCTTGATGGAAATAAATTGCTTGTCTTTCTGTTAGCGGCAAGTTATGTAAATACTCTTCCCTGAATTTGTCAAGTAGCTGTAGATACTCATTCTGATTTAATCGTCCCTCTACGAATAAAAGTCCAAGAATTCCAAAACGATATGAAACGGCACATCACACATTCACTTTTTGATAATACTATCTTCTACAATTGATCCAAAACTTTGTATTTTCTGTAGACCAGTAGCGACAATTTTGAAACGAAACTACGCCATTTGTAGTAAAAGTTGCTTCGTCTGAAAATACGATGTTTTTATAAAAATTTCATTCTACAATACATTTCTCCCCGATGGTAAGACAAAATAATAATCTACGGCCTGCATCACCTTCTTCGATGGTGCACATTCTGGTTTGAGTGCCTTTACCTTGTTGAATTTATAAATTCTGTGCAATTCCGATTTACTAATATTAAGATTATGTGAACGTTCCCTCAATGATAATCTGGGATATTCTTCCACGGATTCATCAGCAACAATAGTTGCGGAATCGTTTTCATCATATTTCTTTATTTCTCCCTTAACGTTATGAACGCTGCCAGTTGCAAGAAATTTCTTAACTATTCGCATGCGTCATACAGTTTTGGGAAATCTGTCGTGAAACTGTCGCACCACTTCTCATATTACAATTTCTCCGATCCCATAACACTGAACAATGTAAATTATTTACTGTAACGTTAATATAATGTAGTAGGAATTGAAATTTGAACAAAAGGATACTTCAAATTGTAATCCGACAGTACTTAAGATTAGTCAATAGTCTTTTCATGGCCCTTTTAAAAATACAATTTATTTTGTTTAACCTAAAAAAATAGCGGTTTAATCAAAGTAGGTAGATCTTCCTGAAATTTTGTATAAGGCCATAATTACTGATTATGAACAACTTTACTTAGTAAAATTTTACCGCACCTTGAAGAAAATAGTTTTCGCTTCACTGTCAAGTTTTTCAAAAACTGAAAATATTTAATGTGGTTAGAAAGTGTTACAACTTAAATTAATATTCTGGATGTAATTTCAGCAGAAGAGTTGAGAAAGCAGGTTATGGTGATCCTAAACGCAGTGGTGGAGATGGAATGTTTCAACATAAACCATAAAAGTGTTAGAAATTGGTGTAGCCTCATGTACTTTGGGTCGTGGAATCCATTTCTGTTTATAGTTTCCTGTAGGAAGTAGAATAAGTTAGATATAAGTAAATTTGTACATGAAAATTTGCATACTTGTTAAAATTTAGATAGATTAAGAATTTTAAAAGGAAATATGCAATGTGAGGTGTCTGTAGAAAGAAAATTTTGTGTAGAATTCAAAAATAATTATGTTTTTGAGATTTGTCCACTTATCAGAAAGTTATGTGTGAAACTAATAATTTACAAATTTCTTAAAAATGATTAGCCAATCAGAATTAAGCAGTGTTATGATTGCATTGACAAAATTTACTAGGGTGATTGGTGTTTAACCAGAAGATATATAAGAAAGTGGCTAAAATTTTTATAACTCTCTTGTAATTTTTCAAAGTGTGAACATGTCACTGGAGCTGTACATGAATAAAAATTTAAAATGGTACATGTGGTTCGTATAACCTAAAAATTTTATAATACTAAACAATTGAAATTTAAAATTGTAAATAGAAATAAGGTTAACGTAAATGTTATTCCGAGTGATGTGTTGTCGGTATACAAGTGAATGTAAATAGATTTATTTCAATTATTTCGTTTAAATTAAAATTATTTTAATCAAGTTACCAACGCG
Organism: Vesta saturnalis; assembly: GCA_036346205.1. Classification (NCBI taxonomy): domain Eukaryota; kingdom Metazoa; phylum Arthropoda; class Insecta; order Coleoptera; family Lampyridae; genus Vesta; species Vesta saturnalis. The sequence goes on along the minus strand of JARFJB010000610.1, from coordinate 2,943,938 downwards.
TTATTATTTTAATTGAAATAAAATTTAAAAAGTTTCAAGTGCATAATAAATTTGAATGCAGATAAAATTATTGTATTTTCGGAAACAATAACCTGAAAATAAATTATTATATCTATTAATATAGTAAAATAAATTAAAGCGCTTTTGGAAAGGTGACAAGGCGAATATTGATGCAGCTTGCCTATGTATATTGGTAATGTAGACCTTACACCGATGGAGTAAATATTTATGCAACATACCCACAACCTGCTGGTGCTGTAGACCTTCCACCGAGGTTATTTGAAGTTACGTTGAATATTATTATAAGTTATTTATGTGCATTTATGTAAAGGATGCAAGTAAATTATATACTAGTCTGGAAATAGTACAAATACTCATTGAGTTTATGGGAATTCAATATTATTTTAAAAGAAAAAGGATACTTACCTAAATTATATTAACGTAATTGTTTAGTCATGATGTGATGCACACATAGATTCAGGTCAAGGAAATTCGCGTGCGCACATGTTATATGTTTGCAGATGATACAAGTTGTTTGAATAAAATTAAAATACACATAATTCCAGATTTAATTTAAAATTATAGTTGAATTTATTTGACAAAAGAACCTTACGTAAATGTTTAATGTTTTTTTTTATACTGAACTATATTGAACCCTTTTTTTATTATAACCTTTGTTATGAACGGATAAGTAATTAAAAATTATTATTATTATCCCTTGAGATGCTAGTCGTGGCAATTTATTTAAATAAGATCAACGGTAATTATCATTTTAAATAGATGATGGCACAACGTGCAGAAGTTGTAGTAAAATACTTACAATTTACTAACACAATTAATCTGTATTGTTTCATTTCATTTGAATGTAGTAATTCAATTATTATTAATCATAATTAATATATATATATATATATATATATATATATATATATATATATATATATATATATATATATATATATATATACAGGGTGTCCCAATAGTGCGTATTCGGTCGATAGCCATTAAACTTGCAAGATAAGTTTAAATACGAAAGTTGTCTATTTTTATAAGCTGCATAATCTAAAAATAGTTTGGTTTCTACAGGGTGTAATATAAAAGCGGTACAATATGGAACTTTTGATTTTTAAATAGAACACCCTATATATTATTTTATTTTTCGATTCTCCTTATAATTTTACATCTTTTTTATAAGAATTACTTACAAGCTAAATCTTACAGTTTTTGAGATATTTGCAAAGTAACTAAAAACTGACATTTTTGTGTAGTAATTCAAGTAGGCGTATCTCAGTTATTTTTAAAGATAAAAAAATTATGTTTGGTATATAATTTATTCATACATGAGCTTACTTTAATCTATTGTCAAAATTGTATTTCAATATACACGGTGATCACAAAAATTAATTTAATAACATAAACTTGAAAATGTAATATCTTCATTTTTTTAAATGGCACACCCTATATTTTTTTAATGCATTGTCTTCGTCTATTAGTCCGCTTTAATTTTTATTAGATATGTTCTATACCTATCTCTAATAGTTTCGGAGATATTGAAGTTTGTTCAATTTTTTTCGTTGATAACACTGATGAAGAGTAACATTCGTCGGTCAAAGCAAGCTGTGGATATATAAGAAACCAAAAAGATTAACTGAAATACATAAATTGTAATTATAATAAATATTGTATGAAACAACTATTTTTAAGAGATATTTGAGATGTTTTTAAACGATTCATCGTAAAATTAAACAATTTAACCAAAGGAGCGTAAAACAAAAGATGAACGAAAACAAATGAAGAAATCAAACTTGTCAAACAGTGCTAATATTTGTGTAGTATTGTATACCTACTTCCTAAATTACAGAGTGAATTTTTCAAAAGAAGAACTAATATGATTTACGTCCTTGGTGAAAGCGATAAAGATTGTCTTTTAGCTCATCGAATTTATAAGCAAAAATTTCCAAATGCACGACACCCCCAAGTTTCAGGATTTGCAAGATTGAAAGAGCGTTTCGGGCAAATAGGCAGTATTCATTACGAAAACAATTTAGAACGAGGAAGAACCGCAATTAACGAAGGTAATGAACATTTAGTTCTTCAATCCATGATTGAAAATCCTCACGTTTCTTGCCGACAATTGGAATTAGAAGTTGGAGTTTCAAAAACATCAGTTAATAGAATTATAAAAAAATATAAATATCATCCATACCATGTCTAACTTGCATAAGAATTAGACGAGGATGACTTCGTTAATAGATTAAACTTTTGGTAATTGGGCCATAAACAGAAATTTAGACAGCCCAACTATTATAGCACGATCTTATTTTCTGATGAAGCTACTTTCCACAAAAATGAATACGTTAATAACATTAATTTCCATTATTATGATACTGAGAATCCCAGATTTATAATTCCTATTGATCATCAACGCTGTTCACTTAATGCTTGGGCCGGAATTATTGGGGAAAGAATTATGGGACCATATTTTTTTTAAAAACACGGTCAATGGAGATTCATTTTTAAACCTTTTGGGCAGCGAATTTCAAACTTTTATTGAAGATTTACCTTTACTAACCCTTAGAGAAATGTGGCTGCAATTAGGTGGCGCTCCTCCGTATTTTAGCAGAAACGTTAGAAATTATTCAAATATTCAGTTTGACAACAAATGGATTGGAAGAGGAGGGCTCATCTCCTGACTTTACAAAGCTGGACCTTTTTCTTTGGGGCTGGATTAAAGAAAAAGTCTATCAAACTCCTCCAACGACTGTGGATGATATTAAGGCAAGAATTAGAGACGTCATTCAAAATATAAATGTTTACACGTTACGAAAAGTAAATTTGTCGTTTATTCAAACACTTCATGTTTTCCAGCAACAAAATGGTGGTCACATTGAACATTTATTATAATTTTAAGTGTTTGTATTTCAGTTAACATGTTTTTTAGTTTCTTATGTATTCATAGCTTGCTGTGACCGACTAATTTTACTCTTCTTCACTGTTATCAACGAAAAAAATTGAACAAACGTAAATATCTCCGAAACTATTAGAGATGAGCATAAAACATATTTAACAAAAATGAAAGCCGACTAATAGACGAAGACAAGGCATTAGAAAAATATAGGGTGTGCCATTAAAAAATGAAAATATAGCATTTTCAAATTTATGTTATTGAATTAATTTGTGTGATCACCTTGTATATTGAAATCTAATTTTGACAATAGATTAAAGTAAGCTCATGCACGAATAAATTCTATACCAAAGATAATTTTTTTATCTTTAAAAATAACTGTGATACGTCTACTTGAATTACTATATAAAAATGTCAGTTTTTAGTTAATTTATAAAAAAGATGTAAAATTATATGGAGAATCGAAAAATAAAATAATATATAGGGTATTCTATTTAAAAATCAAAAGTTCTATATTGTACCGCTTTTATATTACCCCCTGTAGAAACCAAACTATTTTTAGATTATGCAGCTTATAAAAATAGACAACTTTCGTATTTAAACTTATCTTCTAAGTTTAATGGCCTAAGGAGCTATCGACCGAATACGCACTATTGGGACCTCCTGATTATATATATATATATATATATATATATATATATATATATATATATGTATATATATATATACACAGGGAGTGCCAAATAGAGTAGGATAGTATGGGTATCTATCTGATTCTTAAAGATAGAGACTTGGTTAAATGGGCAGTATTATGCCATTTTTTGGTCCGAGTTCGATTCCGTAGTGAAACATTTCAATTTCCGAACAGTTTCGAAATTATTTAAAAAAAAACAAAAATCACCGATCTCATCATAAATTCTTAAAAAATTTATGAACAAGAATTATTCGACTTCTTTAATTAACGAGCCGTACGTTGGACGTAGGGTTGCCAGATCTGTGTTCAATAATTCCTGGACATATCTCGGGTTACGATTAAATTAACTAGCCTTTCACCGTTATTACACATATTAAAATACTTATCACTTTTGTTTTTTTAATGGTGTATTTGTATATTAAAGTTATACAATCTAAACGTTTCAATAACACTTACAGTTATCTTCGTCAGTACTAATACTATCTTTCAAAATTGTTTTCACAAAATTGTTTACAACATCTTTAACAATTTTAACAGATATTACTACTGACGAAGATAACTGTAAGTGTTATCGAAACGTTTAGTAATATACAAATACACCATTAGAAACTCAAAAAAGATAAGTATTTTAAATTAATTAACCAGTTTTATTACTGTTGTAGGAACATGGTAATAAATAAAAATGTAAATTATAGATATTGATTGATTGTTTTTATTCATTTTCCAAAAACCAACAGTGTACGTAAACTATAAATGCAAAATACATACATCTCAACACACAAACAAAAACGTGGTATCTCTTTTATCTTGGTTGAAGGGGTTAGTGTAAAGAAATTCAACTTTCAAGTTAATAAAAAAGGATTCAAATTCAAAAACTTTCAACTAAACCATTTTAACTTTAATAAAATTTAACTTTGGTAATACCTTTGGTAATAATCATTATTAGTAAACCACATACTTTTTTTAAATACTTATCATTAGACTTTGGCATCTTCAGAAGTTTCTCTCCTTCACTGCTTTGTAACGACATAATTTCTGACCGGGTCGCGTAATTAATTCCATAGACATTCTGTTTCGCTCTTTGGTCCATACATTATTTAGCTGCCTGAAAATTCTCTCGCAAAAAATGTTGCTCGTTGCTACAAAACCTACAACTTTTCTTAAATTTATACAATCATTAGCGGATGAAAAAAAGCCCAGATTTTATCGTTCGGCATGTCTTTTGGTAGGACTTCAAAAACTTATTTCAAACATGAGAACACTGTATAAGGACTATCAATGTCAACCGCATCTTCAATTATTAACAACCTTGGAAAATCTGGTAGTTACTGCCATGTTAATTTGAATTCGTGCAATTTCAAGTGACAATATCTTGAATTTTTTATAAATTCAGTCAGGTGCAAAATCACACCTTCTAAATATGTTATTGCTCTTTGCATAAAAATTTGAGCTTGTGGTCTAAATTTATTGCCTTTGGACTTCGTTAAGGTTTAGAAAAATGCTCTTGACTTTGCTACCAAAAAAATTATCAGATAATTTAATTCTTAATTGTTCAAAAAGACTCCTTATTAGATGATCGATATCAATAATAGTGCAATCATTACTTTCTAACAACAATATGACTTTTGTAAATTCAGGCAAAATGTTTTGCAAGAAAAAAAGGTTACATTCGTTAATACCTTCTTTTTTAGAGGCTTCGTCATAATTAGTTCTATCGTTTTCATCACAACTTTCTGATATAAATGGCCAAAGAATATGGTGCCTATTACCTGGACCCTTTTCCAAAAACTAATATTTTACAGCTGGCCAATTATGTAATAATATATCAACGGCTGGCAAAAGTAACAGTCATCTTGTTGGAACATGCCTTAGTAGCTCTTTGAATCCTATTTGAGCAAACTCAAAGTATTCTTTTAATTTTTGAAAATTTTTATTACGATATTTTCCATGTCAACATCAAGATCTTTCACCACGTACTTCACACAATTATTTTTTACATGACAGTAACAATTGGCTTTGAAAATATGTTTGTTTTGCGCTTTTAACTTCTGATAGACTGAATTATGAAAAGCGTAGTTTACAGAAGCATTATTTGCACTGTATGCACTGATCAGGCTAACGCTTAGACCGGAATCGACAGTTATCTTTTTAAGGCATTTGAATATTATATCAAGCGTTCGCGTCATCGTAAAAATCTAACAATTTTTGGCATATACCTTTCTTGCTATTAAAAAGGTAACAGCGCACAGGAATGTTTTGCTATTGCCACTGTGTGATGTATCTGAGCCTATTGAAAGATAATAAGATGCTTTAATATCAATGATTAATTTTTCTTGGCCCTCAAACACTGCGAGTGATTTCTGAAGCCATCGTACGTCCGCATGTCATTTTTGCGGATATCTAACAGGTGTAAATTTGCTAATATTCCTCGGTAAGCAACCTCAAATAGCTCAAATCGTGTTTAACATTGTACGTGATATTTCTACATTTCTAACTGCAGTTTCTTCCTTAGTATCCTTTTTATATTTGTGACTACTTGTAACAAACCTTTTTATGTATCTTTAAAATTTACGTTCATATTGGCAACTTAAGTGCATTTCGTGTAGCGTTAGTTGCATACCTTATTGGCGTAAAATCTCTATTTAATTCTTTTACTAAATTATTTCAATTATTATTCCCTGCACATCCTTTTCCGCGCTTTGAGTCATTTTCGGTCATTGCGCAGGGTTACTTTGAGCGTCCTTTATTCATTGCTTGTACTACGTGTTGAAGTAGAAGCCATTTTCGCTTTGTTTAAATTTTTTATTTAGAGTGACACGTTTATATGGTGAGTTTTTAAATTTATCATACTGAATTTGAGACATGTACATTTCAGGCTACTCAGTTTTAGTTATACTCTTACCCTTTATTTTACTTTGGGTTTAATTTTATTTTAACCTTAACTTTGCAAGATGATGCAATAGCCTTGCTGATACGAAGTCGGACTTCAATTACCAAATTTTACTTTGAACCATACAAAATCAATTCAGTTTGGATGTTTATAAAGAAATTTCTATATATTTGGAATAACCAGCATATCAATCTGATGTTTATTTCAACTTCCATCAAAATTGCGCAATACATTTAAAATGATGAGCAGACAGCATTTCTTTATCTGCTGAAGTTCCAGTGACACCCAAAATGTAAAATAAATTACATCAGGTATTTCATATGTTAATTAATTCTCATTATAGTTTAAGGTAATTAATTAAGAATCACTAACATTAGTTTTTAAGAGGTCATCCATTATAATAAAATTAAGTATCGTAATAAAATTCATTGTTGTCATTATTTTTTACTTGTTATTTTCATGAGTTTTTGTAACTTGTCTATTTTTAAGGTTTATTTATTCCTTAAAAACAAATTGGCGTCCGAGATTACATTATTTATTTTCAGGTTTTTCTTGTAAAGCGAACATATCTAAGCAATTCTATTTTTGTTCACTTACCAATCAATTGTTATTGAACCTGGACCTATTAATCTACCGATGAGCAGTGTGACATAAAATCTTCTAGTTGTCCTTTATTTTCCATAGCTAATTATAGCTCTGGACTAGAAGCATTTAATCATAAGTGCGTGAATTATTCATACGACACCTATTAAAGATTACATATTTACATGAACCTGCAAAAATGATTGAAATAAGATGCAAAGAACGGTAATTCCAACATAATGAAAATGCTTGTGGATGGTTTATTTTTTCCGAGTTCAACGCTTTGCCCAAAATCAAAACAAACCACATACGAGCTGCGCGGCAATCAACGGGCTACTGTTCGTTTATTGATTCAGCAATCGACTCGAGCGAGTCTCGAATAAAACAATATACACTCGCCCCCTCCCGTGCCAGAGTCCGCTGCGCTGTGCAGCTTGCATACGCCGGCTGTCGCGCCGTGTATTATGAGGTGTGTGTAGTGCGGAAATCGGGATTCGGCGGTCGAGTGCGGACGTACAGCAATTTCCGGGATTGTGACGCATGATTACTGGATACTGGACAAGACACAATATTTCTGGACATTCCCGAACAACTGCAACCCTAGTTGGACGTGGCGTAGTTGTACATCAAATCAAAGTCGTACAAATATTTCAGTCCCTTCCTCAAATCGAGTTAAATTGTGTGCTTTGATAAAAGACTTTTTTATAACAGCATTTGGAATAAACAAATTTTCTACCCCAAATTTAGCCGTGGTACAACTTAATGTTAATCAAAGAAAATTGTATATTGTTAGTGTTTATATTGAACCGAATATTGATAAGAACAATACTTTTGATGCAGCTAGACAACTAATATATGAAACCAATGGTTTTGTGATAGATAATTTGATTGATAAAATTAGTGATTGGCACATAAATGATAAAGTTTGTACTTCTTCAGATCATAGCGCTATTGAATACAAAATTAAGTTGGAAAACTCTCATAATCAACGTCATAGAGATTCAATATACCCTTTTTAATAACAAAACCGCTAATTCGAATTAAACTTCTCTACACAAACATTTTCTTGAATTTAAATTAACCGAAACTAACTTTGATTCAATTAATGCTAATGATATTGACAATGTTATTAGAATGACTAATGTTATTCGTAGCGCATGTTTTGAGACGATGAAACTGAGTGATAACATAAAGTCATACAATCCATGCTTACAAATACTTAAAAAGAATGTTTAAGACTACATCATAAAATTCACGATAAAAGGAGTCACGGCCAAAACTTTGACAATGAATTATTAGATTTAACTTATGCGATGAAGGCTTATGTCAAGGCAATGCGATGTGAATCTACTAAACATTTTCGTCAATTTTGTAATAAACAAGGAAGACAAGACGTATTTTCTCTAACAGATCGAATAATCAAAGACGTCCCAGCACTCCATCCACCATCAACTTTAAAATACAACAATTCTTTTACGAAATCAACTGAAGAAACAGCACAAGCGCTACTGGACTCTTTTTACTCAAATGACAACGATGATGTAACTTAACGACAAAAAGATCTACGAAACAAAGTGAATGATACTCCAGAAACAAATATTGATTTACTATTTACATCTGAAGAGATAATTGACTGCATTAGATCTATGAATCTAAACAAATCACCAGGATTTGACAATCTTACTTCAGATATCTACAAAGTATTTATATATACACTAATTTTTCAAAAAGATTGTATAATGCGTGCTTATACTTACATAACTTTCCTATGTCATCTAAAGAAGATATAAATATGACTATAGTGATTTATCGTCATTTAGACCCATCAGTCTGCGTTCGGAAAAGTACTACAAAAATTGTTGACAAAACGATTAACTTTCATTGGAATTAAAAATAATATGTTAAATGAAAATCAATTTGCCTTTCGAGAACAGGTATCAACAATTCATGCCATCGATAATGCAGTAAAATAACCATAAAGAAATAATCGGTGTTTCTTTAGATATTAAGGCAGTTTTTGATAATGCTTGGTGGCCTACACTATTTGAAAGATTACGAAAAATTAAATGTCTTCTAATATATTCGGTTTAATTCAAAGTTATATGAATAATAGAAGTGTTACACTAGAATATGCTGATGCGAAGGTAACAAAAATAATGACTAAAGGTTGTATTCAAGGATCTGTATATTGATCGAAATTTTGGAATTTAATATTCTATGAGTTATTATTCTTACTTTTGCCGAAAGATTGCCATATTTTTTTACTGATGATGTGCTTCTCCTAATCAGTGGAAAAACATTAAGTGAAATAGAAGATACCGCAAATTATGCATTACAATCAAATATCAATGGGGAAACTAGGTAAAACTGACATTTAGTCCAACGAAGGCTCAAGCTACAGCATTTACACCATCGGCAAAATCAGTAAATATTAAGTTAAATCACATAAAAATTGAATTTCTAAAGGAGATAAAATTACTTGGGGTAATAATCGATGAAAAATTAAATTTTAATGCTCATCTAGAATATGCCATTGGAAAGCACCAGAATTTTTAAAAATCTTTGTAAATTTGTTCGACCTACTCGTGGGATTCATGCTGAAAATATCAATTATTTATCGTCAGGTCATTGAACAAGTAATAAGATATGCCGCCGGGATTTGGGGAGATGTAGTGAATAAGCAATCTACGAACCGCTCACTACGCTCTTTTCAATGTTTATTTACTATACGCGCTATTCGTGAATTTCATACTATATATGCAACATCAGCTCCGGCATTGTCTCAATTTATGCCACTTCATTTAAAAATCAAAGAAATTCGTGAAATTGAGTAAGTTGAACTAACAAGCATTCTCAATTATATTTCTGATGATTTTTAATTGGAAAAACGTGTTAAACCACAAAATCAACTTCATCCCAGTTTGAGACAAACAATAATATACGACCTTATACTCGTACATACACCTTATGATGGAGATAACGTTCTTATTGATCAAATTTATACTGATAGTAGTAAATCCGAAAGGTGAAGTTGGCTCATCAGTTATAGCTTATCTTAATAATGGAGATATTATCTCAAAAAAACTTAAAATGAACACCACTTGTTGAGTATTTCAAGCTGAATTATATACAATTGACCAAGCACTGAAATGGGGTGAAGACAAGATTTCAGGCAGCTTTTCAATACTTAGCGACAGCTTTTCATCAATGAAAGCCATAAAAGACCGTTTAAACAACCATTCCCTTGTGGCATTAATACACGAAAAACTTTTCAAAATCAGACAAAACAGAAAAGTTAACTTCGATTGGGTGAAGGCCAATAGCAACATAGCTGCTAACGAAGCTGCTGATAAAGCCGCTAAAGATGCATCAATTTCCCACAATACAAGTGTTTATAATTACTTTTCCATATCGCTACCTCAATGCAACAGTGGGATATAAAGAAAATAGTGAATTTGAGAAAACTGCATTATTTGAAAATCGAGTTTACTTATTTTGATGTTACTTGAAACATGGTTGTATAAACCGGTTGTTTTTATATTCATGAGTTGTATATTAGTAATACCCTTTAGTTATGATGGTGATTATAAATAAAGGATTATATTAGCAACAGTAATAAATGTTTATTGCCAAATGTCCCACTGTTACATTCAAAGTATTTCTATTTTTCAAGAAAGACCCAGTGTTGCACAAAATAAATTTAATTGTAAATTGAATATAAAAATTTACATTATTTTGTTATTTATACTAATAATGAGACAATTACATTAACAATGCATAGGTATAATAAAATATATTATAATAATAACAGTTAATCATCCGATTCAGAAGAGTTTGCAATAACATCTGATGATTTCAAGTTCAAATAAAAGGCGTGATGTGTCTTTGGAATTAGGTTCGCTGTGCAGAGCGATTCCAAATGCATTTTTTTCTTTGCTGAAATTTTAGGAGCTTCTCTGTAGCAACTATTCAATGTAACTTCAGCATGTTGTTTTCTCATTTTCTGTCTAATGTACAGTTTTTTGAATGGTATCTCTTCTTCATAAGACGTTTTATATAAAATAACATCCTTCTGGGACTTTTCCATTTTTACAATCTTTACTTCATTCCATCGTATTTTTTCGTTATCTTAATGATAGAAAAATTTTTTCCCATCGTTTCTGAAACTTTTTTCCAGTCTATGAAGTCATCAGTATGCATTTCAGACACAGTGTACGGCGGTCCAGTTTTCTTGGCTGCTTTAATTAACATGCTTAGCTCCGAAGGCACAAAAATTGGGTTGCGCGTTAAAATCCTAGATTTCTCTTTTTCTATTACACTATGCATAGAATTACCCCCGTTCTCTGTGTGCCCCACAACCAAGTACTTATGAGTGATCGAATCAATGTCAAAATTCGTTAAACAGTAAAGGTACATACTAAACAAGAACCTGTTTTTATTCTGTGCAACACAATTGTCGGAATAAAATATTGCAGCACTGGCTTGTTTAGCAATATTTTCTTTAATAAACAAAAACATATAGGTGGCTATTTCATTTGCTCCCCTTTTTGCAAGTGCTTCATGCCATAAGTAACAATGCCCTTGTTTAGTAGCTAAATTAAATACCGTGAAATTAAAGATGTTTAACTTACTTTTATAAAAAAATTGTGAAATATTTGCACAGGGGAGAGGAATGACAGCTTGTAAATCAAATACGCACGCCACGGTATTTTCGTTATTCTGAGCGAATATTTTATCTTTCTCTTTTTCTGTTCTGCTCAGCGAAACTTCATTTCTGTGCTTTTCTTGATCTTCCTCGCAATTTTCTTTTTCTTCTGTAGGTTTTGCATTATAGACTTCACAAATTGAGCACAGGTCCTTTTTTGGCTTAAAAAACCCAATATTGAATTCGGTGTTCTTTCATAAATAGCCTCAGTGACGGAATTAATTTGCGACTCTTTGCATTTTTCAAGATATAAACGATACAAGGTAGTTAAATTTAAAGAACCGTCTAAATACTGTCTTTTTGTGCGTTTGCGGCAATAGTGAGATTCGATTCGCGGAAAACTGTTTATGTGATTTCTTACCATTTGCAAATCGTGTTCAGTAGTTTTTTTATGATTCTTATGAGTACCTCTTCTGTCTCCTTCAACAATACCAGTATCACTAGTTTTCTTTATAACGGTTGATATGGAGTTGTTTGAGATTACCAACGTATTTTTAAAGAAAGTCTTACAAACTCGTTTCTTTTCACCATCTTTTTCAAAATAATAAGCGAAATTATTACAACGTTTTGCAGTCAATTTTTGGGAAGGAACTGTACGGATACATTTAGAAATATAGTCTCTTTGTCGTGTTTTATCAGCCAAACTATAAAAATCTTTGTGTAATTATAATCTATATTCTTCAGAAAAATGTTCTATGCATTTAAACGTGCAGTCTTTACAGGTCGGTTTTAAAGATTTTGCACTGTGGTATTTACCTAATCTAGAAACATATTCCTCACCAGAATTAATTTTCAACTTTTTAATATTTCGCGCCCATTTTTCTGTGTTACAGGTACGTTTCTTGCTAGCTTTCTCCTCGCTATTATTAGTGATTTCTGTTAATTCACGGAGTTGTTCTGAGGTTTCCGGTAGTTGTAAACCGTTTTCTGATTCTGATTCAGTATCTGGCACGAAGTCAGGATCTACATCTGAATCATCTACAGGACTATCCAAAAATTCCGAGATCTTCGCATTATTGCATAAATAAGACATGGTAGTTACTTGTTCCTGATTATGCTGTGTAGTATCATATGTCTTTACCGTTCTTATCTGATGGACAGGCTTTTTTATGGAGGATTTATGTTGAACGTTATTTTTCACTGCAATGATGCTTATACTTAACCTCAATTTTCTCCGATAAAACTATAAGTATTTACTTACCGGGTGGATCTCTGTCATTTGCTAGTGCTAAATCGACCAGCAACTTTCCTCTTGAATACATAATTGCCTCTGCTGATATTATTTTATATAATAAACTTGCTAATAAAACACAACAACCACTATCACAGGTGACTCACTAATCAGTTTGTTGTGAATATTAAATTTATGAAATAACAGGAGCGACTTAATTACTGTCTCAGTGTTGCATCAGCGAATTTCTTGTATAAGCAAATAAAAATTTCAGTGTAACACTGGGATATGTTAAATGTCCCTGTGTAGTATTGAAATGACTGAATTTTAGTTAATAATTCCACACTGACATATCGGTTATTCTCAATTAACGAAGTGTGATAAATTTTATCCCACTGTAGCAGTGGATAGCTTGGACAATACCATAATCTAAATGCCTAAATATCCCAAAATGAGAAAATTTCAGATATCCCACTGTTGTATTGAGGTAGCGATATGTTACGTTAAGGAAGTAATTTGTAAAGATGGTGAAAACAAACGGGTCGTGGAATGTTTAGACGCCATTCAAGGTTCAGGAACTCGCCTTTGGCTTCCGACCCTTAGCGATGTTAGGAACCTAATCAACGTATTACCACACACATTTGAAGTGGCACAAATCCTAACGGGACACGTATACCATAAAGAGTCCTGAAACGATTCAAAACTGTCCAGAGCATAAATCATCTTTTAAAAGACTATCGTTTAGAAATGCTATTTAAAACAAGTAATATTATACCGTCTCAACTTTTAAAAGAATTGAATCTTTTTACTAATGTTATAATAAATAGTTTAAATCAATTTAATTCTAGTTAAAATTAAGATATTAGATAAATGTAAATCAACGAAAACACTGTACTCATTCGCAGGTGAAATTTTCAAACTGTTATTTAAACCATTGTAATTACAAATAATATTTTTACTATTAATAACACATACATTTAATGTTAGTTATATTGTATCAATCATAGTTTAGATGGAATTGCATTATGGCATGGTTCACGTTATAAGAAGATCAAGAACAAAACCTTACCTCAACTTACCTCTTTTTTTTGGTAGGTGGAAACTCTATGAGCACCAAGCTGCTTGGAGTCCATCGCAGCAAAGTAATGTTGGATTCCTTATACCAACTAAAACCGCCCAAGTCTCTTCAAACATAAGACGGAACCACCTTTTCATAGGTATAACATCGCTGTGATGTGGATATTCACTTGTTTGCTAAGACAATCTCATGTCATAAGCACATCTACTACAATGATTTATTTCTCAACATTTCTAGTACTTTTTTTTCTTATTTCGTCCTCTATCTTTTCTGCTAGTAGTTTCTTGAACCATTCGTTTAGAGCACCCACAAGTCTTTCAGCTCTGTCATGATTTCTGTTAAGTTTTCCAATTTTATTTCTCTTCTTACTTTGTTTCGGTAATTTCTTTTTCAGGTTGCCACCTTACACACTTAAAGAAAGTATGTTTATCATCGTTCACCTCATTGTTGCAATGTACGAATTTTACGTCGTTAGTCTTACCTATTTTCCTGGTATAAGCCCGGAAAGAGTCATATCCCGTTATAACCTGGGAGATATAGAAATTCACTACCCTGTGCGATCTATTTGTCCAGGTTTGGTATCAGTAATTTTGTTCAAAGCTCTTTCACGAAGTTCTTGTCCCAATTTTTTTGCCATTCAGTTAATGTTTTTTCCCTAGCCTCTTGACTTTAATTGCTTAATATTCCAATCATTGCAAAATTAAAAATTGTGGCCCGTTATCAGTAAATAGTTCAAATGGAATTCCGTGCTTCGAAAAGATTATCTAAATTGAGTGATTGCGTTACTTGCCGTGGTATTGTTATTTAGAAAAGCAATTTCAAAAATTTTTGAATAATAATCCACAATTATTAAACAATATCTATCATTGAACAAAAATAAATCTGCACCTAACTTTATCCAATGGGGAATTCCATGAGAGATTAAAGATTCCTTTAAATTTTGCTTTTTAAAGAGATTACAGGTTGACACAGGTTCTCCTGCTTTATGTTTCATCTTTTCTGTACCTTGATGGATGTCTATGGATTAAAATATATAAAATAGTTTATTTTTAAAAGTACAATAAGATCTTAATGATTCTGGAATTTCGCTTTTATTTTTAGGAAATTCGATTTTTATATAATGAATTAATTGTTGTGAATGATATCTTGAGTAATTTCGTTTTTGAATATATTTAATTTGGAATCGGAAATTGATCGATCGTTCTTTTTCAAATATGCTCTTGATAATGCATCTGCAATTTTTAAATCAGCTTATATATCAACCTTATTGAATTAGGTTGGATTTTTAATATTCCCTGCAATCTATGTGGTTCATCGGTTTTTTTTTACATGGAAAGACACTAGAAAGAATTTCTCTTTCAATTTGAGCGTTAGAAATTACTGAGATAATTATGGGTGAGAGTTTTGGATCACCCTGTACAAAAAAGAAAAGTGATAAACAAAACCAGACTATCACAAAGTTATTTTTCGTATGAGAGATTGGGCCACAATTGTTTATTTTAAATAATGTAGGGTGACGATTTCTTTACGATTTTCACATAAAAATGGCCATAAGTACCCTGTAGTAAAAACCTTTATCATTGGAATAGGAAAAATGAGCCTAATTAAAATTTAACATAATATACAGGGTGTTCCATTAATAAAACAAATTTGATATGTTGTGACTATGAAATACAAATATATATATATATATATATATATATATATATATATATATATATATATATATATATATACAGGGTGAGTCAGTTTTTTGTAGAAAAACTTTAACAGGAGATAGAACACATGTTTCTAAAAAGAAAAGTTCCTATAAACATATGTCGTAGAAGGCTTCGTTTCCGAGATACAGGGTGTTGAATATAATTTTTTTCTCAAATTTTCATTATAACTCATAAACGAATGCTTAGATTTTTTCATGTTGGGGGATAATGTCTATTAATTAAAGGGCATAAAACAAACGATAAGAATGTTCACAAACTTGCACAGTGGCGGAGTGGAGGGTGCTCAACCCTTTCATAAACAGACGCCAATGACTATTTAAAAAAACTGTTATTTTCATTATCTACATACAGTTTAACAAAAATAATGTACGTTCTTCTGTTTCGAAATTCCTGTGCGTTTCCGAGTTATTTTGATTTTAGTGTTTAATGTGGTACTAAGTTATGTAATGTGCTTTATGTGAATAATTGAATATACAGTTTTTAATAAAAAGATATAATAAAACAATTAGAGCCATTTTAGTACCTAACGATCGTTTCTTTAAAATTTCAAATACATTTTCATTTATAAATAGGTAGGTTATCGGTTTTTTAGTATCCATTGTTATTATCCTGGTATAAAAAGAAATGCATAATTATTATTGTTATGCGGTCAATACTTTCTATATAATTACGTATGTATCAATTTCGCCATAAACATGTATGTAGTTCTTAAATGAGATTCTAATAAGTTATAGACCGCTGCTCACTTGCTCTCATTAAAGAGCCGCCACTGTATCAAGCCATACTCAAATACTAGACTTTTGTAAATTGAAATCTGTTTAGTACACTAATTTTAACAATCCTTATTTATTATTGTAACAATACTTAATTAATAATTGTGCAATTAATAAGAATTCTTAGCAATAACGATTTATAAATAAATCACAATAACACTAGTATAATAAAATTAGACACTTTGTTCAAAATGTAAACCGTTCTTTTCAATACATATTTCACAGCGACGTACAATAGAACGTCTTAAGTTAACTAAATGATGCACCCTTATTTCATTGCAAGCATCTCTGATGCAATTGTGAAGTTCTTCAAGTGTATTAACCGGAGTGGTATACACTTTTTCCTTCATGAATCCCCATACAAAAAAGTCAAGTGGCGTTAACTCGGGGGATCTAGGAGGCCACGCCACTGGATTTCCACGACCTATCCACCTCCCCGGGTAGTTATTGTTTAGCCATTTTTTTACATTTCTGCCATAATGGGCGGTAAATCCATCAAGCTGAAACCAAGAATGTCCTCTTAAATTCAAAGGAATGTCTTCCCACATATTAACATGTTCTTCTTCAAAAAATTGTGAATAGCTCTGTTCCTGTCAAACAATTTGAATGAAACTTTGAGGTGTTGTAGGCAAAGGTATATTGCAACAGTCTGCAAAAAAAGGCATTATTTTGTATTTTACATAAATTATGAATGTCTAAACTTGACTATCAAAAAATGCAAGTTACTCAAAAAAATCAAATGGAAACCCCTATTTTTTATTACTCAGATCGATTTAACGCCAAAAATTAAGGTAAGTTTGTTTAAAACTTTATTTGCCTAAACGTAACAGTTTCATACTTATTATCAAAAAAGTTACAATTTTAAAATTTGTGATAAAAATGAGCTACATACTTAAATCTAGTATTCCTTGTTCGTGGTCACCATGGAAACCAAATAATTGAGAATTGAAATAAAGAAAAATATTGGAAAAAGTTACTGTAAAAAATTATAAAAATTGATAATTTTGTGATTCAAAAGTCATTTTTGCCAAATAGAAATTTTCTAAGTCATTTTTTTCAAATTCGATATACAACATAAGTGTAAAAATTTAATACTTTATGAGTAAATCGAAAAAAACTACTTTTTAATGCGGAGGTAGTAACTACATAGTTATCAGTGCATTCTTACACGATAAAATCGCTTATTTAGTATTTCTTGCTGGTGATCAAATGCAAATTAATTTACAATAAATGTTCAAAATGTTGCCTGTTAGAAGCAAGACATTGTTGAACCCGTCTTATAATGGCTTGATTTGTAGCCCTTTGAATTTCTTGTGGAAAAAGAGAATTGAAGGCATTTTGCACTCTTGCAATGCAAGAGTCGTTGTATTTCGCAACGACATCCAATTGCAAGGGATTTTTTATGTTAACGGTTTTTTCCGTACCTATATGAAGTTTAAGATATCGCTTTGGTCCTTAGTATATCGACACCCAGTATCAGTATAAACACATCGTGACTATTATGTAGGTATGTACAGTTAGCAAATAGTTTATTTTAATATAGACATTTCAATTAAGTTATCAGAAAATTAACTAGAAAGTATAATAATACTCAATTAAATCTATTAAAGAAATTAAACACTCTGTATAACGGACGTCTAGGGGACTTAACTTGCAATAATAATTTAAATGGACATATATATGTGTTAACTTCCATTCACCAAAATATCAAAACAATACCACCGTATAATTCTTTTCAGATACATATATTTGGTCTCACCCTGTATATCAGGTGTATGTACAAAAATAATGAAAGTAAAGAAAAGGTTGTAACCAGTAGCAAAAAAAAATAACATTTCACTAAGTTTTGCGTTAATATTGGCAAATATATCCATTTTAGGATATATTGAAAGTATCAAATAGTGATATTGCAGACTTTGTATATCAAAAACTGTTGAGCTTTGAGCTTTCGGTCAATGAAGACATTTGATCAATTGGTCAACATATCAAAATTTGGTTAAATTCTGACCGAAAGGTATTTTACATTTAAAACGTGCCCCCTCCTTTCCTGAAAATGGCATTCGCGAATTGGATTGCTATTTTCGTTATTCCAGTAATGCGAGTTTCGGCGATTAAATATGCCATTTTTCGTAAATTTAGATTCGTCCGTCCATATGATATTAGTCAAAAAATTAGGAATTTCTTGTATTTTGAGCAAAATTGTTTCACAAAATTCGATACGTTTCAAGAAATCCGCTTCTTTCAAATGTTGAACTAATTGTAAACATGAAAATGTAAACTTTCACCATTAACACTCATAATAAAATACTTATCTTTTTTGGGATTTTTTAATGGTGTACTTTAAATTATACAATCTAAACGTTTCGATAACACTTACAGTTATCTTCGTCAGTAGTAATGTTTATTAAAAATTGTTAAAGATGTAGTAAACAATTTTGTCAAATTTGAAAAATTCAAACATAAACATAAGCCTGCTATTAATATAACAGTTTGAGAAACGTATACGCCAACTATAAAATTGTAGTAAAGACTAACTAGGTCATTCAAATTAAATGTATTTTTTGGCTGGCAAATTTCATTGTTAGCTTTCGTCGTAGAGAGTGTTCTGGTTTGTCATCTTTGAGGCAGTTTAACAATATTTAATTTGAATGACCTAGTTATTCTTATACTACAATTTTATAGTTGGCGATATACGTTTTACAAACTGTTATATTAATACTAGGCTTAATTGTTTTATAAGAATTTTCTGAAGTTATTGTGTAAGCCAAAATTGTTTACTACGCTTTCATTTTGGAATTACAAGACTAGGCTACGAGATAACTGTTATCGAAACGTTATAGATTCATTAATTAAAGTCTATTAAAAATCCAAGATAAGTTTTATTGAATTTAAAGTGTGCTAACATGTTCTTAAGAAGATATGTTGTGTTAACCAATATCTTTATTCGATCGTTTATGGATACAAGGACAGGACACGTGATAAATCTTATGTCGCTAAAGTTATGAACTTCATTCTGTTCAGTTATCAATAGTAGTTTTTGTCGAGGCGCAGCGTGTTATCAAATAGTGCCAAACTTGTTCCAAATTATTGATACACTACGTCTTATTGATATCTGCTGATAAGAGTCAGCTCAGGATAGCGTTCAGATAAATGTTCTTACTGTTCGTTTTACAACTCTATGACATTCTTCGTGAATTAAAATTAAATTTCAAATAATCTGTATTAGAATATTCTAAGTCGAGCCATATTGTTTCAGTCAAGAAAATAGAAACTGTCAACAATTTTATTAAATTATTGACTACAAAAGAAAAACAAAATAAATAAGCATTCGTGTAATGATACGCTGATAAGTATGTATTACCTCCGCAGTAAAAAGAGTTTTTTTCGATTTACTCATAAAGTATTAAATTTTTATACTTATGTTGTATATCGAATTTGAAAAAAATGACTTAGAAAATTTCTATTTGGCAAAAATGACTTTTGAATCACAAAATTATCAATTTTTATAATTTTTTGCAGTAACTTATTGAAATATTTTTCTTTATTTCAATTCTCAATTATTTGGTTTCCATGGTGACCACGAACAAGGAATACTAGATTTAAGTATGTAGCTCATTTTTACCACAAATTTTAAAATTGAGACTTTTTTGATAATAAGTATGAAACTGTTAGGCAAATAAAGTTTTAAACAAACTTAACTTAATTTTTGACGTTAAATCGATCTGGGTAATAAAAAATAGGGGTTTCCATTTGATTTTTTTGAGTAACTTGCATTTTTTAATGTCAAGTTTAGACATTCATAATTTTATTTTTATGAAAAATACAAATGTCATTTTTTGCAGACCGTTGCAATAAACCTTTGCCTACAACACCTCAAAGTTTTATTCAAATTGTTTGACAGAAACAGAACAATTAACGAGTTATTACTGAGACCGCATCTGTCAATTCCTTTTAAAAAAATGTTTTTTTTTAAAACGATTGAAATTTCGTATCTAGTTTATTAACAAACTTACCTTAAAATTCGACATAGAATTGATATCTAGAAACGATACGCACACATCCTATTTTTTCAAACAGACTGTCTGTCACTCAAGTAAATTTCCTATACTTTCCGTACATAAATGAACTGGTAAGCAAAACAAATGCAGAATTATATGACCGCGACTGAATCTTTCGTTATCAACGACGAAAGCACAAACAAATTTATTCCCAAACATATTAGTTTACTTGAAAACTCTTTTCAACTTTCATGAAATTTAATTCCCTTCGATACTGCGATAACTATTTTAAAATAGTAATTGCCGGTCACAACGTTTTAATTTAAAATTTTACATATAATATTTTAAATATCCTAATTTTCGAAAGAAAAATAAAAACGAATCTGCGGCAAATTTCAACTACACGTGACAATTTTTACCATTCATATAAATTTATCAAAAACACAATTTCTTAGGTATAGTAAATCTAATAAAATAATGTTTAAATCATGCAGATATAATTTCTGCTCCTATTCATTAAAACACAGATTTTCAGAACAGCAAAATCCAATTAATAATAAATTTTACATTGTTAAAAGTACACAGATCTGCTAGATAACGCAATTATACTTGTAATTCGGAAGGGGTCTGCTATAACTAAATAACTGTCATGAAACATCATAAACTCAAATCTTTATTTTTCGTTTCAATTTCCGGATAAGTACTCTCTTCTCATTAAATTTCCTTTTTTTAATCTCAAAGGTATTGATTTTATTCATACATTTGCTTTTAATGCTTCCGAATCTACGTTTTAGTATTTTCGCAGTTGGCAGTTGAACTTCATTTATTAAACCATTTTGTTTTAATTCAGGTTGAGGAACAATATACAGTTTTGACAATTTTGTTTGCAATATTAATGTCGTTCTTCCTTTTTTTAAGTGGTTCATAATTCGTTAACTAAGTAGTACTTACTCTACGTTTTTAATGCTGACAAAATTTATTTCTGTTAAGGAACTTTTGTCTCCTTTATTCCATTCAAACTAATTTAAACTTATATTATGTACCTGCACGTACATTAACTTAAATTTCTTCCTCTTATATAATAGTTGACATCAGTTATAAAAACATACTTAGCTTCCTTCCTTTTATTATTCTGGAAAACATAAATCATATAGGTGCTTTACCGTTCGCTGTTATTCCAGTTTTATGGGCATAGTTTATTTAGCAAACGCTTTTATACTTTTTGGATCTGTTTTATTACACTCTCTAATGTCGCGTGCATTTTATTGATTTTTATACATGATTAAATAACCATTCTTTGTTTCACAAATTCCCTATTCTAAAGAACTTGGAAAATTTAAATGTACATTACATACCGAGATTGTCGTGAACTTTGACATAAAGGAAATTGCGAAGGAAATTAGTACGTGCAAATATTATATTCTTATCTTTTCGAACGTTGTACATTTTTATAAAGTGTGCATAAAAAAACCAGTGAAAGTATGAAAATGTAAATGACATAAAACTGAAGTGCAGATTTCAGTTTGTTTAACTTATATAAAATTAATTATACGTCACAATTTTTAATATTATATACCAAGTATTGTAATTTTTTTATACGGTTTCAATTAAACCTTTTGGCGGCTGTCACTATTTAAAATGACACAACTAGAGAATTTCTTGATTACATTTCTTACTAGACCCTTGTTAGTAATTGAAATCATTATGGTGATCCTTGGTAGTAATTTCAAACATCCTAAATTAGTCTGGAAACATAGCAATGAGATTTAATTATGCTCCGTGCTATTTCAAAAATTATTAGACTGTCATGATTTCCTTATATTCTGAAGAAGGTTGCACGCAACAAATCATTTAAGGCTTTACATGTTACTCTATAATACAATAGCTATAGATATTTTAATAGAACGTAAAATTTGAAGTATTAATTACTGCGAAACTTAGTTTTCAATTACTTAAAACTGCAAACAATTTTTTTTTAAATAAGGAGGAATGTAATTTTTAATGGAATTAATCCATAGGAAGTGTTTTTATCTCTTTTTTGCTTTCTAAAGTTACACTTTTATTGATAATAAAACGTAATCCGAAGTAAGATCGCATCATTTTTATCAGTTGCAAGTTACTTAAAGTACTTAAATTTAATTGTATTCGTTTGATGTATTGAAAAATTAATTATAACCTCACTCATTGTCAAAGTGTGATATGAAACACAACTGAAATTAGCAGGAATAGGTATTTAGTGTTATATAACAATTTAAGAAACAGCCGGATAATCATTTAATGCAATGAGGCCGCACAAATCTATTTCATTAGTCGTGAAAATAAAAGAGTCAAAATTAAATTCTAAGCATGAATATGCAAACTTTCACGATATAAACTCATATTTACAATAATTTACTTTTGATTTAACGTGTACAATTAAAATTAAAATTAGGTTAAATGTATACATTAAATTTTCAGTCTATCCTAACAATTACAATCTTTAAGTATTAACGGAAAATTTAACATTTTTGTTGGGTTAGTTTTAATTTGACTTGATCTTTAGTTGGTATGTCAACTTTTTGAGTTGCGTGTGATTTTACCGTTTTCACAACTTTGCAGCAACATCATAAAACGATTAAATTTTGTTAGCCTTCGTCCCTTATAACCCGGATATCAAAAACGGTTTGAAACAAAGTGGAATCAAAGTTAATATGCCAGAATTGGCAGCTTGTTTCCAACTTGTCGTGTAAATCTGATAAGCTTATATCCAACTGGAATCAATCATCCTACTTTACACGCATCAAGCTTGTGTCACGCTTAGTTTGAAAACTGGAATCAAGGTTGCGATTCCAGCAGTGGCAGTTTGTTTCCAGTTTGTCATGCAAAGCTGTCAAGCTTATATCCAACTGTAATCAAATATCCTAGGTTACACGCATCAATCTTGCATCAGGCTTACTTTCCCCAGGCTTACTTTAACAGTTTGCATAACGCTCGTTGTTCAATCCTATTAAACTTATTTTAACCTTGATCAAATGTGAATTAATTTTATCCAATGAAAGCTTAAACATTTTTCCTTATTAAAAATAAAATAACAACGTACTTTGTCATGTGTATTTGAACGCCCTGTATATATGTACGAAGTGATTAAATTTACGCTAACGAAACTTGTTTTTTTTGTGTTCATCAAGGTACAAGTGGAAGTAACAATAGATTGTCTGATTTTTCCAAGTTGTAGTAGTTTTCGAATTAGAAAATTTTAAAGTTGAATCTAAATTAGTTTTCCTTTTATTAAAGATTTCGTTAAAATAAAATGTAGTTGTAGATAAAAAATGTTCGCATGTAAATTGTAGGATGAGATCATTCCTTGGTTTGCTTGCTTAAGTAGAGGTTGTTGATGTTAATTTTACCTATCACGTTTAGTAATTGACACCGTTTTTCTGCCGTAGTGTAGTATCTCAATATTTTAGTGTTTAATAATTATAGTTATGGTTTAAGGATAAATCTGTGGACTACAATTTGCACTTGAATCGTGCGCGTCGCAGAGTCAGCAGTTTTATCATGTTGATACAATATTATGGAGGGGGGAAGAAGCTGTTTTTTTGGGTGGTTAATTTTTGCAGGGGTTTCTCGATCTGACCTTCGTGAGTAAGAGATGTGATTTGTGGGCTTGGGGGCGTGCCTTTTTCGAATACCTGGAGGACCGAACTTTTAGAGAAGTTGTTTGTGACTAAAAACACCCGTTTGGTGGATATTTGTGTAGACGTTCATCCCTACCGGTTATTTATTCTGAAGTTACGGACCGTGGGGTCAATTAACGAACATTTCACTAAGTCTTGTATTTATTTAAGTGCATCTTAGTGGTGGATCGTGGTCGCGCTTAAGGCGGGTTTATATTACCGAATGAAACCATTGTGAAGGCACAACGTTTTATTTCCCCGTAAACGAAAATCAGCTGCAACAGACGAAAGTCACAAAATAATTTGTAAATAAACCTTTTATTTTTCACGTTAATACTTAAACAGACTTGTAAATAGAGCTACCGATTTAATTGAACATTAAAGTGTGTAAATATATCTCGTGTGTAAAATCTGTGCACATAAACTATATAACGTCAATTAACGTAAGCGTATGACTATCGAAATTGAAAACTGGGAAATTGCCGCATGGGTTTGCCTTGCCGATCGAGAACATCAGCAGGTATCCTGAAGCCGTTCATGTCCGTTTTCCTTTCATTGCTATCTGATGAGGACGTATTCAAGAGTTCTGTGTAGAAGGTAATTCAATATTGTACGTTATTGTGATTGCTTTATCATAACTTTGTTTATAAATTTGGTGATATTATTTGTTGGTGAGCGGATAAATGCTGTCGTTTGTTTTAGTGTTATTTTGCGGAATTGGGTGCTTCCACGTTAATCTCAATTAAAGGGTTGAGGAACTGTTTTTATTATCGATATCTTTGGTATTTTGTTTTTTTTTATTACTTAATTAAATGTACTGCAAATTTATGTATATGAAAATTTTGCTTGATAAAATTGATTTTTGGTGACCAATTGGTTACGTATTGTTTTGAATTTATTCATATTTAGATAATTCTATTTCCGTAGTTTAAAATTGAAGGCCACTTGGTAAGCTTACAAGGTTGACCTACTTATGTTCCCGAATTCTAGTATTTAAGATTTTAAAACAAACTGAACTCAGTGTAAATAAATCTATGTATCTGTGTGCTTTTTGAGATATATTTAGATATAATAGACGAACAATTAATTGAATTTTATGGTGTGGATTTGTGATCTCCCGACCAGTGAAAGCAATAATTTACGAAGAGTAGTGAATTTGTTTATTCAAACTAAAGAATTAATTGAGAGCTAAATTTGCATTTAAATTTTATTGATTCATTTTAAAAGCAACCATTGGTAATTTCCTACACTTGAAGCATCCAGTGTCATATAGTTTAGTGAGTTTTATTAAATATTTTGTATTGTTTAACGTAACCCATTAAAGGAATTTTAAATGACATTTATCTAGTTTATGTCTAATTATTTTAGTTTGAAGTTAATTTTTAATTTAATTAATTTTTAGATTTATTTTTATTATTGTGTTTGAATTATTTTATTCACAAGCGTTGGGGGTAACGTAACGAAAGATAAAGTTAAAGAAGTCATTGAAACCCAACAGCTGATTTGCGGCCACGCTATTTTGGTATTTGAGCGTGTGGATACTTTTAAGATTTGTTCTAAAGCTAAAGTTTTGTAGCATCTCCGATGTGCACCTGGAGGTAGCCAACGTAAGCTAAATGAAATATTTTGACTGTTGAAGGCTGATTTATTTACATGTTCCCAGGTGCATTCTTACCGATTTCGTCTTAATAACAGCCTGGCGCCCTTTACTTGACTTTATTCTAATTAGGACGCACCTTCATTTGTGACTTTCGGCAATACTACTAACCACCTTCAGTATTTTTAAATTCAAAAACACAATTATCTGTTACCTGCCGTTTTAGTTTCCTTTTTGGACCGTAATAGCTGATGGTTTTATTTCTTAATATTAATATATTGCAATTGATATAAAATAATACATCCGTTTCTGGAAACATTGATCTCGCTAAAGAAAAAACAAAAAAATTAATGTCATATATAGGAGCATTTTGTTCCATTGAGGTTTAATAAAACAAATGTGGACTATGATCAATGCAAAACTAAAGCACTTATTGTGAAGGTTTCCTCATTAGCAACGCAAATTTTCCATTTAGCAACCTGTTAAAATACGAATAATATAGTAGGCAGTAAGTACAAAATTGGTCGTAGGTAATTTTGTGATTATAAAAAATTGTGGTGTTCTACATACTACCCTGCTTACCTTCAATTTCGTCGAGATTTTGCCTGCTGCAGCCAACTACAAAAGGCACTTCTAACGACATCATCAGTTGCCTCCTCTTGGAAAAGTTTATGGACAGCAGCTGAATAGAAAACATACTATATTAGACCCATGCAGTAATTTGTGTTTATGTATACTAATGCATAGAACTGGATTAAACCAATTAAGTATATATTTATCCCACACCTCTAGATAAAGGTGAAATATAAAGGCTATTAGTATAGAAACTTGAAATGTGGAAAATATGTTTTTAAACATTTACAGCACTAGAATTAATCCCTATGTAATTCGGTAATATACAAGATTGCTATGTAGAGTAACTCTAGCGAGCACAGCATGTCTTACTTGCTCCAGAATGCTCTGTATGTTGTATTCTTGTCCGATCAAGCTGATCGAGCTGACCGAAGACATTTACGAATCCAGCTAATTGTTAAATTTGTCAACTCTACGTGAATTTAATTCACATAACATATAAAACGATATCAATTAGGTACAAATTTATTATAAAAGGTGGTGGTTAAAATTTAGTGTATAACATTTGAGCAGACGAATTTTTTCAGTTTGAAAATTTATGTTTTCATTGAGGACAATAAATATATCATCACTTACCATGAACAACACCGTACAGTTTTTTTTTTCTGCAGAACCAATTTTTTGCGTGGCTGATTCTCATTTTTCCAGAATACGAAAATTCCTCAGCTAATAAATCGACCATAAACCTTCTCTTTGTGCATTTCTCCCAGTGGTAGCTAAAATCTTGACCTAATAAAGGAACATGCGAAATTCAATAAGTGTGGTTTATCAAAAATCAGATCTTACCAAACGATTCCTAAAATTACCATCCGCTTGAATGTGATCTTCTAAAGCATTGAAGTCTTCCAAGCTTTGTAGTGGTAGAAGACTTAATACGACGTGGTAATCATGATTCTAGGCAGTAGTCTCCATACTCTCCTGACTTGATAGCAATCTATCTACCTCATGGTTTAACGTTACACTTTTTCAGCTATACTAGCCATAGTGGATTACATTTGTGCAAGTAATAGTCGATCTGCGTCTAATGAAAAATAGAGGTTGATTGTGAATTAATTCAATTTCTAGAATACCTTAACATGACTCCAGAAAATGATACCAATCTAAACATTCATAAAGTAAAATACAGTAATTATTGTATTAGGGTTTTTGTAGGCTTCACAAGACTAACATAAAAGTAAATGTGACGATAAAAAATAAAAAAAAATCATGTATCTGACCAGGAAGGTCCCGAGCTATAAACTGGGCTGCTTTTCCCGGAAATGAAATACCTATTCCTCAGCAAGCCAGCAGAAGGTACAGGTAACTGCGATTGCAAGGTTTTATCTGTTTGCGAACTAAGGCCAGCTTCATCATTTAAAACATTATCACTTTGCTTATACGATGAAATTAGATTGGGATTGGAATTTTTGGATGTAATCTTAATCTTTAGTG
Organism: Vesta saturnalis; assembly: GCA_036346205.1. Lineage (NCBI taxonomy): Eukaryota > Metazoa > Arthropoda > Insecta > Coleoptera > Lampyridae > Vesta > Vesta saturnalis. The sequence goes on along the minus strand of JARFJB010000610.1, from coordinate 2,916,104 downwards.
TATTATCAGCTGCCAGGTCATCTTCGCCAGGAAACTGAAGGGGTTTCCTCTTTCGCTTCCTGCTTAAAATTGCCTCATCATCTACATCCAAATCAGATGTTTCTTCAGTTTTTTTAATTCTGCCTTTCAGATAAATAGGTTTCTAAAACAAGACAAATAAAATGAAAACTACCAATAATTTTCTGTATTTAGTGTATTAAAAAAAGTAATTACCGTATTTGTGAAGAACTACAATTCTGCTAAGCGGCCATTTCTCAGTCGGTTCTGCTTCCACAGAAATTAGCTTTTCGCGCTTTAAGTCGGACTTGACGGGAGGGTATAAGCACGGTCTCTCATCCGCAGCAGTCCACTTCAATGGATTGATACCCTATGCATCCTGTTTATCTACATATTTGACAATCGCAAATTTTTCAACCATGACGTGTGATAGGAATCTGTCATAAAGAATTAAAAAAAGTCGAGGTTAAGAAAATTAGAAAGTAATTCACAATGGTTACCACTATCCATCTTTTAAATTGCAGCAGTTATTAGATGATAACGTTGTTATTTGAATGTCTGGAATTTTATTATTTCTGATCTTTTTTCTACATTTCTAATATCACTAGAGACATGAATAACACATGTATACAACCATTGATGAGACGTTTTAAAATGCAATTATATCCTCTTCGGTATTTTGCTAAGATGTTAATGTCGCATAACTAGAGACCTGTATGAGACATCTTTACAAAGATTGATCTGTAACGGGTTCAAACGCACAGACATATATCCACAAGGGCCAACTAGCTGGTCGTTGGGGTCTTGAGTTTTACTATTCATTTTAACTGTATAATGAAGTGGTGTAAATGGTATAAAATATAAAAAGTGTTTTAATAATGTTATGAATAAATAAGTGTAAAAAGTGTTCTCCGAAAACAAATCGTTAAACTAACCATTCACCACAAATAATGCCTTTGTCCCAGTCGGTAGATTAAAATAGGGTGGTTCAGTCTTTTGATTTGCTTAATTACCACAACTTCTGCTAGATTACTTCCACTGAACATCAATATAAAAAAATTGCAATGTAACACTAATAAAATGATCTCGGACGCCAAGTTATTTTTTTAGTTATGCTGGGAATAACTAAACCGAGGTTGTTTACAATAAAAATTGTATCAAAATGTAAAAAAATACAAAAATATACAGACTATGTTTATTAGCAGTTAAAATGATAGGGTTAAATGAAATATATCTTAAAAATAGCCTCAAATTACTAAAAAAATCATTAAACATTAAATACCTGTTACAAAATATAATACATCTTCTTGAGAACCCCTCGTATTAAAATAATAATGCAGAAATGCAAACCAAGGTGACGTAATCCTTGTGTCAATGTTGCGCAATTATATTGCAATAACAATGCTTTTATGTTGTCAACCACACCCAACCTGGAATTTTATTTCGTATAAATTTGTCTTCTTGAAATTGAATAAACCAATATTTATTGCATTTTCTTGAAAGTTTAAATACAAATTCTGCATTGAAAGCAAAATTGCAATCATAAAATGAAAGCGTACGTAACAGTAGAATTAATTGTGCAATCAAAAGCGGTAAAATTAAGTGTAAAAGTAAAAATAAAAGTAAAATTTTTAGTATTACGAGTTAATTTATCTTACCATCAAATCAATGACACCTTCGCAAAATTTAGGTGGAAACCCCAAAAATATGGCTTCCTACTCAACATAAGGTTCATTAAGTACTAAAATAGACGCCTAGAATATCAGACGATGTAGTCGTGCGCGAAAAGATTTGCGCAATGAATTAAGTCAACGATGACGCGTTGTGCGATAATATTTGAGCAGAAAAATAATTTAAAGTGGGGGTATAAACTTTTAAGAAGTATATACCCTTAAGAAGATATGCACTTAAGTTACACCAAAATACAAATTAAGTTTTTCTTATATTTACAACTAAACGAATGAAGAACCTAAATTACGATATATTTTAATACAACTCAAAATGGGTTGTTACAACTGCGTTAAACGGTATGTAAATCGGGCAATATTTTAGGACGCTGGCCTGTCTTAAATCGCGTAAAAATACAATAACAAAAGATGATGCACTGATACAAGACAGGGAAAAATACGTGAACTTACCTTTTGCAGTCTTTTGCGGGTTGCGCACTTTGGTCTCTATCTCCATAGGTAGAACTTGAAACGCAATGCTTCAAAAACACCAAAGTATAGCTCTCACTTTACGGCTTTACCAGGATTAAATGAACTTCTAAATTCACAAACAAATCTTGTTGCTATAAAAAGTATGATTTAATTTATGTAACTTTCAAACAAAGCTCCCACCCTCCCTAAGAAACACTCCGACTAAAATGAGGTCGTCTATTAGCATCTGTGAACTGTTTATTTACAAGCAATCAAACGCGTAAAACATACCCAATAATTAGCTTTAAAAATTGTCCGTTGTATCAATCCATGTACAACACAATAAATTTTAAACCAACAATAAAAGTTCTTGTCAACAAATGCGAACTTCAAATTTATTTTTACTTTAACAAAAGTGTTTTTGAGAGATCAAGAAGTCGGCACACGCCCTTTTTAACTAAACAAAATGAAAAAATAAAAAAAAAAACAGCGGCCAATATAGAAAATTTAATAAAAAAACTAATGCAATTAAATAACTAAATAATTTCGTAAAAGTGTCGGTTAAGAATGTTTTAATGAATAAATAATAATCTAGAGAACACTACTAAATACTTTTTATCTACCACCTGTTCATTAATTTTCAAACAATGTTTAGATTTATTACAGACCAATTTAAAATAAAACACTTGAAAGGATTAACTTGCACAAAGCTACAGGATAAATGAGTAGTCAGTACACAATACTTAGGGCTACCCTAGGTCTCTCCCATCTGAAGAATCGACTTAATTCTCTACATGATTGGAAATTCACGTTTCGCTCCATCAAGTTTAATTTTCGCAACTCTCATAAATGCTAATGCAAACGCTGAAGAAATCGTGGTAACTTTTGCCGTAGCCACAGCTCTACACAGTTTCTTGAAACAGTAATTTTTATGTCAATTAAGTGCTTCTCAGAACTATCACCCGATAGCAATCACCTGTTTATTAAACCAGCCTTCAGATTATTTGAAACGTTTAAGAAAACCGTTCACGATTGTTTTCCCCCTAAAGGATATCAGTACATCTGGGAAACTACACAAAAAATCAAAAATTGTGGCTTACGAACTTCATAAAAATACATCAAATCTAATCGAACTAACATCACTAACTCAATGCTCTACGACCGGGTACCGATTGCGCACGTCTTACCCGACATGACCCTCACTGTTCTACGTCGATTTCCTAAAAATTCGCCTTCTTACCTCTCAATCCCTTTACTAAAAATAATTCAAACAGTTCGCTCGGTAAAAACGAGAAAAATTCCATGCATACGAAGTAAAAGATACTCGTCAACACGTTGCAACACGCTAAAACGTATTTACATGTAACCCAATCTATTTTTAGTTCGACTCCACACATTAAATAATATTACCTAAATTATCACGCTACAAAATCTATTTTAGCTTCACTTTCAATTCTTACATAAGAATTTCTAAATATCATGTCACTATATTAAATTTTTCCATAATGCGCAATACTCGCGCAAATAACTGCTACAAAGTAATAATTCTCAATAACGCAATTTCCTCTACTTTTCTTAATTCCTTAACTATGTTAAAACACAAACAAGCGTAAACAAATATGACTAAAATAAGCGGCATACAGAATCGCAATTTTCAAACCTCCATATTTAACGAACAAAAAAAATCATTAAATTGAACATCCAACAATTCACTACAACGTTCCATAAAATCTATCAACGCCAACTCCACTCTAATTCATGAGCTATGACTAAGAACCGGCTCTTCTCAAACTTTATGCGATGGCGCTTATGGTTAGCGCGGTACTCTAGCAAAGTACAGGTTGTAGGTTCAAATCCTACTGGAGGTAACCTTTTTATTTATGTGTTTAATAAAATTAATAATAATTTTTAATTACATATTTATCTTTGAACTTATTCGTTCATAACAAAAATTATAATAAATTATTAGTCAAGTTACTTTGGTATTTGTGAATCCTTGCGATATTGCAGGCTCACATTCCATTAATATAAGTAATTTTATTGTAATCTTATTATATTTAGAATTTACACCAGCTCTACATACATAAAGACAAAATTTGCATCGATTGGGGCTTGAATCTCGATGTGCAGATGGGTAGCGCGGTACTCTAGCAAAGTACAGGTCGTAGGTTCAAATCCTACTCGTGGTAAACTTTTCATTTATGTGTTTAATAAGAATAACATTAATAATAATTTTTAATTACGTATTTATCTTTGAACTTATTCGTTCAATACAAAAATTATAATAAATTTATATATGAATATCCCTAAATTTCCCACGAGTTATTACAACACTAAAAATCCTAATTTTCTATTATAAATTCTACACATAGTGACATAATTCCAAAGTAATAATGACACGTGTTTGAAATTATATTGTTACATTTGTGATGTGTTTAAGCTAATTATCAAAAAATTTCAAGTAAATGTAATAAACTTCAGTTGCTATTATTTCAGACCTAATGCGCAGAGTGAGATGCACAGAGTAGGGGGATTTTAGTTACTTCAAAAGAACTGAAAATCAACATAATTTTATTGTCTGCAATCATTTTAAGATTGTGGCAAAAATCTTCAAAGAAATCTGTTCTTATATTTTAACATATTGAAATATCTTTCATAATAAGTTCATTACGAAAATAGGCAACATTTTAAAAACAAAAACAATAGTCTATGTCAAACAGACGTTTAAAATTCCATGTCAGACAGAGGTTAATAGACATCTAGATGCTAACTTAAAAACCTAATAGAAATGAAATAATTTTAATTATAATTTTCTTAGAACCTCTTTATGCGTTCATAACGAAAACAGGGAACATTGTAGAAACAAATACAATAATCTATGTCAGAATTACGTTTAAAACTTCATATAGAGATTAATAGACATAAATACATGTTAACTTAAAGAAATCCAAAGCCGTCCGCTTCTATGAGATATCAAAAATGCAGTTCAACGATATTCAATCATATTTAACCAATTTTTAGACTTACCTTGCGTTATATTAAGAAAGTTCTTTAAAATATATGTCTACACTTTTTCTTATAAAATTAATCGTTATTCAGATATTGAAAAAATTAGAACTAACACTTGCCTCAGGAATTTGTTTGCCGCTAAATTGCTCGTCGTGTCAAAAAATTTGATGGAACATAATTAAACGATATGTTTAAGGACTATATGTTGGTATTCTTGTATCTTTGAAGCTGTTTTAGAAATATTTGGTAAAAACAAAAAACTACCTCTAATAACCACCCTGGATTTCTCCGAAAATCTAATCAGCTCCAAGCGAAGTGGAAACAAACTTAAATACAAAATCTCAAGTACGTGGGAGTTCCGGAGTTATCGTGGATACTAACATACATCCACCTACACGCATGCACTCACGCACACATGCACACACACACACCCTCGCACATGGAACCAACCCACCCACCACACATCCACCCACCGGAAAACTATTTATACAGGATGGTCCAAAATATATGATATAAAAAGGATTTTGATACACCCTGTATTTTTTGCATATTTTAGTTCTTTGTTGTGTTCCTTATTTTCCAAAATTTTATTTAATTTGCTTTAGTAGTTGACCAATAAATTAAAATAATAGAAAAATCCTTTTTCACGCCTGGAAAAATTTCAAAAAACCGTCTTAGATCTGTCTTGTCTGAGCTACATAGTGTGAACCTTAATACGAGGAGTCTTACGATACTTTTACATTAAATAGTTTACAATCATGAGATTTATTTGAATATTTGTGATATTTGGGGGTATATGAAAGCCATATGGAACATTATCTAGGTATTCTTCTAGTTCCTCGGGGAGGTCGTCAAGGAATTGAGTTAGGATCGCGCTGTTGGCTTTTGGTATGGTTTTCCTGAAATTTAGGAAAACAGTAGTTATAAGGATATAGGATCTCTCAGGTTATTGTCGTCAAAGATTCTTTTGTGCGCAAAGTTTCTGTTGTCTTTGTATTCTGTGTGATAGTATGTTTGCGTGTTGTATTGTGAGGTTGTTATACCACCAAGGTAACCTGTATGCGTCTGAGTATTCGGAAGCGATAGAGGAGAGGTGATTAGGTTATGTTAGTGTATATGTGCTCGTAAATCCGTAACAGGGCGTGCCTATATTTTGTAGTGTGTTGCAGTGTTTATACAACCTTGAGTCTACATTATAGGTTTTCTCGATTTCCTATCCTGTTTAGTGTTCTTTGTACGTCGGTGAAGTAGGTGAATTTGGATGTCAAGGATTGTTTGGGTTTGATGAGATTGACGGAGACTCTCCACCGGTTCGCCCAGTTAGAAATTCCGTGGGTTTTGGATGTGAAAGCGTTGCTGTTGATTAACCGTCAAGGCGGTGTAATCCGCAAACTGCGCACTCTCTTGTGTAACTTTGAGAATGTTAGATGCGATATGTAAAGGATCGCGGTTGAGGCAGAACCTGCTACCTGCTGTATGTTGAAAAGGATCAAAGGTATTTCCTCTTTAACAGATCAATTATTCAGGTACGAGTAGAGTTTAGAATCTATGTTTATTGCGGATCTTGTAGAGACCGGCGTGCCATGTATCAAATGCTTGTTAATGTTCAGAAACACAGCCATATTGCATTGCTTGTGATTGAATGCTCTGGTGGTTTCCGTAATCAGCTTCAACATGGGATTGTGACACGTTCGGTTAGGACGGAAGCCGAATTGGCTGTTGGGAAGGGGTTCGTTTATTTCGAGGTGGTGCCTGAGTCGATTGGATAGAATCTGCTCGAAGCATTTTCCGAGGCAACTCAGGTGGGAGATGGGTCTGTACGAGGAAGGTGTGGTTAGATAGGAGTGAGGTTTGGATATCGTGACGGTGGAGGCCGATTTCCTGACTGCTCTAAACAAAATGAACCCTTAAATAACTCAACAGTAGACATCAAATTGGAAATCGAATCTTTAACACCTTTCGATACTAGAATGGTTGTCTATGGTCGTATTCTTCATGATGCTATTGTGCAGTACAATCCACTCAGTGGAGAAGTGAAAAAATTATAATTATTGTAATATGCAATCTGTATGTCTGGTAACTAAACGAATAATTAGATTTGTATTTATTACAGATTTAGTTTTATTTCATCCACTATCGATGAAAGTAGTTGCTCAGATACAATGTATAATCATCACGCAGATGAAAAGTCTAGTACTCCAAAACATGGTGATTTACTTCCTAATTGTATAAGTGGCATTATATCTGCCCCTCCACCCTCCTCCCCCAATTGTAGCAAAAAAAAGACGATGATTATTCTGCTTACTGAGAAAAATTGTTTGAAATTTAAACATGTGTACATATACTCTGAGTCATTGAATCAAAGCAAGTACAGACTTTTACAAGATGTAGGTTAATTTACCTTCAGTGACTATATAAAATTAAAGCAATTGTAGATAAATTAGTGTCATGACTATATTACAACTTGTGAACAAATCAGTATTTTGCTAAACTAATGCAGCGTTATGGAGTTAACTATTACTCTACCTATAGCACACAAAAGATTGCACTTTCGGAGCGTTTTATCAGAACTATTAAGTGTGCTCTATATAAGACGTTTAAACTTACAAAATGAATACAAATGATTGATATCACTGATACTGTAATGAAGAATTATAACAATCGTAAGCATAGAATTACCGGAATGAAGCCCAAGGATGTCTGTAATTATACAAACCTATAGGTTTACACTCACATAAAAATATTCGATAGGAATCGATATCGTGTGGGTGGCAGTACGAATCAGTAAATTTAAAAGTATTTTTGACAAGGGATACACACCCAATTGGTCCAGTAAACTATTTATACGTACATGTTGGAAGACATGAAAGGAACACCTGTACTAGGAGGGTTTTATAAACATGAATTACAGACAACAATGTACCTGGTAGAAAAAGTGCTGTGCTCCAGGAACAAGTTATTTGTGAAGTGGTGGGGATTGTATGAAAGATCCTGGATCAATAAAGACGATATTATTTTATAAGCAGATATTTAGCTTATAATTTGTAAAGTAAATTACTTATATGGTCATAGCAATAGTTTTTTAACAAAGTATGTAGCTTTTACATGAATTAAAACAAAGAAATAATTGTATCTTATTTTAAATATAAAATATTCCATTAATAAACAATGTTCTCTAAAATTTCATTATCTTATATAGTAAACCTAAAGTACTTTTATAATCATTTAAATTATTTGATCCCTGAATCTGGTCTACATGTCCATTTCAAGCAGGAATTTGTATTTGTTTCACCTTTATCAACGTTTTCTAATATCCAGTAATAAATTTTGTGGTACTCATTGTTTTCCCACGGTTGAAACTTATTTGTGAAGTTTTGTTCTAATAATACTTCCATCAAAATAGTGAGGCACTTGTAATTAGCATAATATGCGCCTTTCTCAATACATTCAGTTATAATAGATAAAGTGTCTTTATAGGCAGAATTAATATTTTCTAAGATAGATTTAATATGAATGAATCATGACCCTATAATAAATTGTATATGTACATTTTAAGCGGTATTTCACCAAGCACATTCATATCATCTAAGATCCTATTTACTTCATTAAAAGTTAATGAATTGTAACAATTATCGGGAGACAAGGTCAAAACTTTTAATGGTATTATCTAAGTTAATTTTATTATCAAATAATGTCTTAATAATAACTTCATTTGCACACTGTGAGTTTATATAACACCACTTAAAACACTCATCAGGAGTTACAATATGTTGTAATATATTCAGTACAAGTGAATAGCTTTCAGAGGAGCATTTTTCCATCAAAGAACGCTTCACGTACTTTATCTAGATTTGATCACTACTGTACCATAGTTATTCATGCAATTTATTTTCAAGACTACTCATAATGATAAAATTGTTTTCTGAAACAGAAGAGGAATATAAAATTATAAGTAAATTTATATTCCTAAAGCCTAGTATCGACGAAATTAAAATCCACGTTTATCGTGAGGATTGAGTGTTACGTTATTCTGCTTGATTGTAAACACATGTTTGTTTAACCTTATCAGATGATATCGCTTTATATTTTTCAACCAGAGTGGGGCTTAAAGTGTCCATAGGTATTATTTTATTGATTATTTCGGTAGTCCAATGTGCAATACTTTGAAGCTTTTTAATAAACCATTGAATGAAAACATTTCCTCTATAAATCCTAAATCGAGATAATGAATCATTGTATCAACACTTCCAACAGTAAGCAATGCTGAAGGGTATATTTGGAGTGAAATACAGTATTATTTTCGATGCCTGTACACTTTTCTAAAATACTTTCTAAGTCAGCATAAGTTACAGATGGTACCTTTTTCTGGAATGGGAAATTGTTGAACTGAAAATTCATTTCTGCTTCGGTAGGTAGCCTAGCAGAGCATTGATAAAGTTGATGACAGTGAGTGACACGTTTTTGTAGAAGGCATTCTGAAGAAAAACGGTTTAAGCACCGGTAACAAATAAATCTTGCACTTTTTATTTGACATTTCTTTTGAAACAAAGGCTGACATATTTTTAATCCAAGTGAAATGATAAACAGTATTACTTTTTGTATTAATAACATCGGAAAAAAAATCAGCCGCGTGATAATTAGTAGAAATAATTGAAAGATTTATAGGCTCCCTGTTACTAAAATACAAAACAAATTGGTAAAGGGGTTGTTTAATTTTTTCAAATTATCTAGTTGAATGGAGAAGTGAATTGAATCATAATTCACAACATCTCTAAAATGAGGACAACTGTGAACTCTATCTGTATGATGATGCACATGATATAATTCCGAAACAAGAAACAAGAAGCAATACTCATCGTCGTTTTTAACATTTACTGCAGCATGCTTTACTGCTATGAAGTTATAACAAATAAAAAATTATGTTGCTATTGTTATATCACAAAGGTAAATTCCATCACGGTCTAGCTCATTGAGGTACAAACTTATAAAACTTACTGAAATTGAGATAGATAGATATAATCAGTATTAGCATTTGTTTTATTGGGCACCACTCAATTTCTAGGTTTAATAATTAAAATACAACAAAAATTGAGAAACGTTGTATCTCAAAACATAACAGGTAATCTGAATAAGCACTAAACAACTGTATTTATATGTGTATTTAATAAAACAAAATGTCTGATTAATATCAGAATAAAATAATTAAAACGATACTTCTCGTACAGCCTTACGATCTTAAAATTACTAAATTAAACACTGTACATAAGCTTACAGTCTATGTTTACTTAAAATTCAAAATACAATCTGTTTAACATGTATTCAATAATGAAAGGTCAACAAATTACAGTTGTGATAGGTTATGAACTCAAATGTTTTTATCTCAGGAGCAGGACTCAGCTGTTCCCTTTTTTTAACCGTATCAAATAACACTAACTGATTTGTTATTTAGTTGAACTGCACTAAACGGATAAGTACTTACTTGCACAAAATAGATATCTTAATCTTATCTTAAACGAACTGTAGCTTGAGAGCTTTCATTTCCAATTTCTAGACAAATATACGATAATGTAAAGGTAACTTCCATTTGTATTTAACGTACAAATAAACGAAAAATAAACGTACAGGAAGGCACTATAACTTTCATCTGTCCTCCACATAAAAATAGACGAACGGTAGAATATGGTAACATTAGATGATTGGCACAAAATGTTGACCATAGAATAATGGAACGTTAAAAACGACTAACGCAGATTTGAACGACGAAAGCTGTTGATATAACGACGAACGTAGAATATGTATAACAGCACATGTGATTTATTCAAAACAAAGGTATCTTATATATATTCATAAAGATGACATTGCATTATCTAGCCATTTTAACAAAGTTAAGTTCGTGACGTCATACCACGCTTCTCAATGACACGTAAATTTACCAAAATAAAAGCTTTTTCTTAAGATCGGCGGTTTCCTTATTCCTACCTTCGTTTCCTATTAAATATAATATATAGAATATGTAATTAGACGCCTTTACATACCTTATACAAGGGAAGCAAAACGTAAAAAAGCTAACGTCTGAACTGCACGGCATGATAAACGTTGCACATAGAACTAAAATTGGATGTCTAAAATATATACAGGGACGTTCATAATTATGTAGACTGAAGAGAAAATATTGAGATATAAGAAATGTAATTATTGAACGAAAAAAGAAATGCTTAAAGATACTAATGTAATGTAAATATTTTTAAGCAATAATGGAAATTTCGAAACTTAAATTAAGGTAATGACAAACAAGAATTGGCACGTTACAAAGTAAGGAACTTTAACATAAGTTAAAAACCCACCTCTAAATGGAGCATAGCTATTAATATTTACCTTTAAATGCAAAACTTCATGTAATGGCCAACCAGAATCCTTTTCGGAAAACTACATTTTTTGTAATTTATAATAAACGTTTTATTATACCACTCACGTAAATTTGTCGGAATATGCATGATACAATTTTTTATGGTAAAAGTCTTCAACTCAATCATATGATGTTGAGGTTGAATGAAATTGCATGCTAAAACAAAATTCACCGTTAGCATGGATTGTCTTAACATTAATTTAACCTTCCGTGCAAAACTATTGTACTCATTTCGTAAAAAAACTGAGAGAGTCCTTGATTTTTGCTATATTAAATAATTCCTATAAATAACCTACCATTAAAGCGTGAATCTAGAGAGTACCAACCTAATTTGTATGTACGTTTGTTAGTGGCACTGACAATTCCACTACCTGTCTTCTCTGAAGAGTTCTTTAATTGTTTAGGTCTTACAAGATAACACTTTAACAACGATAAATTGCTTTCGAGCTTAAGCAGATTTTATTTTACCGCTCAATAAAATTTATTTTGAATTATGTCCTGTATGTACTTATACGGATATGCTTTACAAATTTAATTTTTAGTTTTCAACAATGGAATAATACGTCTTGTTAAATTAACAATATCACTACCACTTGGTATAACCTTACTCATAGTTACCTTCAAAACTGTATTCAACAGTGCAAAAATATGCACCACGCACTGTCGATTACGCAATGGACTTTTCGCAGATATTGTATTTATTGTAACTGATATGTAAGAATTAATAATTTAAATAACTATATAAGTACTTTAAGTTTACAATTAAAATTCTCGTGACGATTGCATTATACTGACTGGTATAAAACGCTCTTTGTCTACTTATATAGTCATATAAACCGCATTCAAGGTCAAACATTACAAACTGGTTATAACTTGTGTTTGACTTTGAATACATTACAGATGTAAATAGATCTATAAAGCTATAAAGTCAAGGTTACTAAGTAGGTTTTGAACTAGACCGATATCTATCGTAAACGCTTGAAGAGAAGCGTTTAAATTAATAAAAACTACCATTACATACCTAAAGATAATGATTTTAAATTTCTTCCTTATTTTATTATTTTAAATTAACCTTACTTCTCCAACCGCAAACAATTTCCTCGATTGCTAATAAATAATTTACCCCCAATCCTACATATAACTAGTTTTTAATTGTTTGCATAAATATGTAGAGAAAAAAGTAGCATGTAACTAAATATATAACCTTTTCCGTTAATCTGGTTAAGTTGACTAATAAAAATGTCAATTTAGTGTTAGTAGATTTTTTATAATATACAATAATTTCAAAAGGATTAATTATAGTTGGGCATTTTTAGGTTGCTCTTATGATCTAAATTTCTGGTGCATGCCGGAAGCACGTACTTGGGAATATAGCACCAAAACCATACATACATAGAGAGAATACTGGCGCAATCATTAATTATTCACATTTCTGATTCTAAGACTTTTGTTGTCTCCAAAAAATTCTACTTTATCTGCTGGAGAAAGTACTTTGCCGTTCCTTTTGAACTATGGGGATGGAAAATTTACCAAACAGAGTATGGGCTATATAAGCTGACAGCCGTGTTACAAAAAATTTCAGAGTATTTAGAGCTCCAAAGCCTAAATTATATATAGCCAAACGATATTGTTATCATGCTGTAATATTTTAATTAAAAGATACATGGTGGTTGGAGTCAATGTTCAGCTGAGGCTAAGCATAATTATGACCATAAATTAGCTACCTTCAGTCATATTACTATTTCAGAATAACTAAATGCTTCTACCTGCTAATAATGTATCTTCATATGACTCAAATGTGATTTTAAATCTTCAAAAAAAATGATAAATCATCGTATTTTTGATTGAATTGTGTCGTGATAATATACTAATTAGAGTTACTAAAGCTTCTAACACTCATATTATCATTACGTTTTGTATTACTATTAATTCGTAATAAAGTGCTTGTAACTTTAAGGCTGTTGAAACATTGTATTGTTCTATGGATCTAAATTCCCTTTAAATCTTTAAAAATTAATCATATATTTTATGAATTTAAGATATCGTGTTATTTGATAATAGTAAGAGTTACATAAAGCTGGTCGTGAAAAATAATACTAATTTAAACGATTCTAAACAATTGACATCGATAAAACGCTAGTCGCGGCGTGATAAACTATTTCAGCGCAAACGACTTCGTAATTGTCTTAAGCTGGTGAATTCTAGCTATTGTACATGTGATCTTAATTCCCCTTCAATTTAAAAATTAATCGATGTATTTCTCTGAATTTTTGATATTGTGTTTTTGTGGATAATATCTAAAGAGTTACATAAAGCTTTTCGTGAAAAAATCAATTTATAATTAAACGTTTTTATAAAAATTGAATTCGTAAAAGTAGTGCGCGATTTGATAATACAGTTTCAAGGTAGATTTAGCAAACGATTCGTAGTTGTCTATAGCAATATACGAATTTTTAGTAAAACATCTGAAAAAAATAATTAATATAATAATAATTAGAATTAAGTGACACGCTGTTACACGTCCAAACCGCACTAGGCGTCGTGTATGCTTACTAATGTAAGCGGGTTGCCAAGCCAGCTAACAGGGCGATGGGCGTGGTCGAAATAATAAGTAAAATGAATGACTAATACACTCAAACACCTTACACCGATATTCAAACAGCTCAGTCCGGGAAAATATGTTTCCAGGCGCCACCACAATCGAAACCTCGCTAAAATAATTGTCTTAAGCTGGGTGTTAATTAACCTTAGTTGATTGTGGAAAGTAGGATTGTAAACTCTCACACGAGGGTTCTAAAACAAACACTCGTCCCAAACAGTTCAACTCAAACTCAAATATATTTAGTACTACCCAGGTTATTAGAAACTTTTTGAATACACTTCGTATACCAAAATTTCCACAACAAAATTTATCACTCAAATTTAACTGCATTCACGTAACCAACTGTTATATTTTCTACGTATCCCTCGTATACATATAAAGTTAAATCTCTACTTATTAGTGAATAAAATGCTTCTCCATTCAATGGTCGATAATTAATTTTTAAAATTCCTAACCAAAAGAAAATCAATGTCATCGGCTTAATAATTGTTACTCCAATATAATAGTGATAAAGTGCTGCAAAACAGTCAAACGAGAATAATCCTTGAAGGTTTAATATTCCCACCATGAACGATATCTTTTAAATTTAATTTAATTTTTATAATACTTCTGAATCGTATTGGACATTCGTAAATATGTATGTTCTCAAAACTCCATCTCTTAGTGCTTAATGAAATTTTTAAATCAACAACTGATTCGTCATTAGTGTACTGCGTTAAACGAAACTAACATGAAAATTTTTGCAATCAACCTGGCAAATATGACCTTTCAGGTTGTTCATTAATCTTAAAATCCAAAATATGCAAAGTTCACATTTAAGTTGTCAAAAACTAGGTCACCAATTAAGTAAACGTCACAAATGTATCTCATAACTGGATAAATAAACAACAGAATAAAAGTTAACGATAAATATATATTGTCCTGCATAAAATAATAAACTAATGTTTACATACACAACCGCGTGGTTGAAAAACCACTGTCAATACAAATTTGCGTTTTTGCAAAAATTCTTACTACTAAAACAACCAATACAACATAACTCAAGACCGATTATCTTTTTCCTTCAACACTAATTAAAAATTACCCAACAATACGCAAATTACAACTAAACAAAAAGATAATCGTGCTTATCTGAGTTTTTAAAATTCTTAAATGTAATTCTTACTTAAAAAAAAATTGTCCATTAATCCTTGCTTTTCTTTCTTCTCTCTTCCCGTAAACCAATTATTTGTAGTCCATTTGTATTCCTTAGATTGCCTGAAGGCACATAACAAATACTTCACAATTCCACTAACACTTATTCCTTTCTGCACTCGCGATTAGTCCAACTATGCGAGGTTATTACTCCAATACGTAATAAACTGTACACGTTTGGTTGCCTCTATAAAGTTTCTCACAACCTTTAGGACAATTAAGCCCTTCCTTAACACAAATAAACTTTTAATGTCATATAAAATTACCTTAACATTGGCTCAATTTATTATGAATATTTCGTTTACTTAAAGGTGGCCCCATAAATAATTTTAACTAAATATCGTTACAAGAACACGCGCCGCACTCAACACTATAACGTAATAACTGTTATCCTTTATAAATCTGCTTACGCACTTTTTACTTTCTTGAAAATAAACAAACTGATTTTATCTTCAATCTCAATTTAATTAATTGTTTTATTTATGAATGTCTTATACGATTCATCCCCTTTTGGGTTACGCAGTTGTTTAAACAATGACTGCCTTCAATATTATTCACAAATATAACTCCAACTCAACCCATTCTAATTTCACACTTCACCGCGCGTCTCCCACCGAGCTCTCACCAAAAGCAACAACCTAAAAGCTAAAGCAACATCTTAAAAGCTAAAGCTAACGTCAATCTCTGACTTTCCTATTTATACCTTAAGCCATCCATCTTTAAACATGGCTGACTTCCGCGCTATATTCACCAATGGTATACATTCAAACTTTCTTAGTCCCGACTGATGCTACCCTCTGTACAACCACGCTCATAACTACAATACATCGCCATGTTTGTTTTTACCTGCAAATTTTACAATCACTTTATGGAGAAGCCATTTCTCGTCATCACATTCATTCAGTGGCCACTCTGGACCATTACACAACTTTACTTATACTCTCCGATTTCAAAAAACCAGGAATCATTCTCAATCAACTGATTGCACAACATTACGAGAACTTTCTAAAATTAACAATTAAACATACCAAATCTTTCTCTACATATTTTCTAAAACATTCTACACTTATACACTCACATCTTCCGGCCAAGATTACTCCTCTATCCTCCAACATTCCATTCTTTATTAGGTAGTCAAACAGTAGCAAACATTATCGTCCCATCAACAAATTTCTCTTCACATTTACATTCGTCAGAATCTATTTATTCCAACACCAATGTCTCTATAACATTCAAATACACGTATCTACATACTGAATAATATTTCTCCTAAATTGCCAGTGGCGTAACACCCACCCACATACATTATGCGTACACACAAAGATTTTTTTTCTCGTTCAAACTCAATACACCCGTACCCAAAACACGTAATACACGTCATTATAACATCCTACATACAGGGTGCGTCAACGCAACCTTACAACGCCTCTCAAACTGACCATCAGTAATTATGTGTTGTCCAGTAGAGAAATATGAAGAAATACACAAAAAAGGGATTAAGCAGGTAAAGAAGGCGTGTTTACTTGTATTATGTTTAAAATATTCGAATAACATCAATTTCGGATAGTAACGACAACAGAATTAATACTTTCAGTGAACGTACCAAACAACCTTAAGGTTACATTTGTTGAATTCATCTCCTTGCCACAATTTTAAATTAATTAACAATTTCGGTAAAACTGTAAGTCAACCATTTGGTATGTCCGCATTCTCCTGTAATGTATCTGCGGCTAAATTCTAAATTTACATAAAAATAAGGAATTATTACATCAAACTACTGGATTACTCAGAGTGCAAACTCATAAACTAGTCGTCATTCTTATTGATTTATCAACTTGTCGTCAATAATTAATTCTTAATTCCCAAGCATCATTCAGACATGACAACAATACTTCTATTTTGCGAAAAGGAATGTTTTATTTCAATAACGTATTATAGGGGTGTCGAAAAAGTAAAATACGCTTAAGCTGAACAAAATAATTTATTTTAGACCAATGAGGCTGAATGACAAAGATTTCTGAAAGCATGCTTATAAATTTTTCCATTGACTACTGCTTAAATAACATATATTCCTTTCGTTAGCTTTTAATAATTTTAACTGTAGTTATTAATTTCAACAAGACTGCTAAAGTCTACTATTAAATTAACATTACGTATTAATATTTTCGGTTATTACGAAACGTTTGAAATAACGAAGTGATATATATTTTTATCCTTCGTTCGGGTGTGACTGACATATTTGTAAGGTATACTGAAGCTTTTGCACACGTAAAATCTAAAATTGGCACAGCCACCAATATCATTATTTTTGATGTGAACAAATTGTTAAAAATTCCTTCATTTACGACGCAATTCTTCTCAATAACACATAAAATATAAGTATAAAAGATGTTACTTCCTTAATAACACTTAACGCAGTCCTTTACAATTAAATTGAACCAATATAAAAAACAAAATAAAGAAAAATATACATAGTGTTTATAATCGAACGCTTGGTCTATCTAATTTTGGGCTTCATATCGCTTATATTAACTAACGTTTACCTAAATTGATACTTAATTAGGTGTAAATATGAATCTCTGTAACGAAATAATGTCAAAAGGTTGAATCCAACACTTCTAAACTTAATTATTGAAAATTTTAGCAGAATAGATTGGTTTCTTCCAATTGTTTTGATGTAGTATTACAAAAGTTGTAAAGTTCGGCTCAGTTACTTTACTCGCTCAGTACTATTATTAATTAATAGTTCTTACTTTTCCTTATCTAGCTCAGTCGGAATTTTGTACTTGCAAAATTGGGATCGGGGTTCGTTAATCAGGCTCTTAACACGTTGAACAAATAGATTACACAGATTCATATATATATATACTTTATTCCCTATTTAATTATATTTCTATATTATGTAACTTAAGATATAAATACAGGCAAATTTGTAACTCTTCCTTCTCCAGGTGGTCTTTAGGCGCCAGCTGTATAATATCTCACGTTCGGGTGTCAAATGTAATGACTTCCTCGGTTGATCTGCAGTCAGGTGGTCCTCTGTAGTTTCTGTAACGTGACGTTAATAGAAGGGTTGGGGTTTTGATTGTTAGTTTTGTCTTTTAACTGTTTTAATTTATACTGGTTAATTTTAATATAAATAAATTAATAAATAATTTTACCTAAATACGTCCCTGTAGAAAATACAGAAGCAGGTAGTTAGATAACGCAATATAAACACGTGCGCGATAAGATGGGTTCAATACTCGGCCTTTAAAATATAATCGATATTTTAAAGAGGTCGTTTAAAAGTGTAAAGCTTTATACCTGCTTTTCTTATGCGAATAAACTCAGTCCCATTTACATTCAATTTTGCCCTTTCAAATAAATGAAAGCTTTTCTTATAAGAATAGCGTTTATACGGTAGCTGCGGAATTTATATTTCTTTTACGATATTAATTATCTTATACCGGTTTTTATTTAAACAAAATAAAATTACAAGCCTTGTTATGTTGGTGTTTTAAAATATAAAACCTTCGTTTTCTATTTTAAAATAAAATCCTTTCTTTCGCGTTTAACAATCACGATATTGTTTATTTACGACAGGAAACTATCAGGTAGTCTCTGGTTTACGGGTAACAATCTTAATGCTTGTGAAAGGTGCAACTTACGTTCTTACGATAGCGGTGGTGGTGGTTTCGTTTACTTTACGGGTGGTGGTTTTAACTACTAACGGACACGTCTCGTGTTTACGGTTACGTTTCTATATTACTGGATTTTCGGCGTTAACGAGGTGTTCTACTCAATCTTCCGACGAGGTTTCAATTACGGGTATCTGGCGGTCGTTGGTACGTTTGTCGAGGTGTATTGCGTGGTGGTGTTTTGTAAATTTGTGTAGGTTGATCTCCTTTTGTAGCAATCTGGGCAAACCACCCGTTATACTAACAGTAGGATTTCGTTCGGTCTAATGGAATGTCGGGCAACTACCCTTCAAACTCCACTGTGTAGGTGTGTATATGTCTGATACTAGAAGAAATACGTTTGGTAATAGAAGAGTATGTCGGGCTTACAACCCTGCATATCCCTATAACCAGGTATCTCAACTTACGTACTTTCAACGTTAGATTTCTGCAACTTCTAACTTTTTAACTTCGGTGATGCTATCAAGTCGCGGAATCGCGGTTTCTACTCGGACGACGGTTTCAGGCGGCTGGTTTACAACAGGTAGTAGTCGGCGCGAATGCGATTTATAGCACGGTAAAGAAAAGGAAAAACTCTCTTCTAGCAGCGCGTGCCGCGTTTTTATATATAATTCGCAAGGGTGGTTACTAAACTTTTGGTGGGCTTCCGTAAGCCTGGATTGGTGGAAGATGTTCTGACGTATCAAAACTTGTAAACGTTTTGGGATTTTACGTCTGGAGGAGGATGCATGATTAATTATTGTGCAATTATATGCAACGTTATGAAATCGGTTCAATTTTTACTAGAATTTCTACGAATCTTTATAATGTCTTGCACCTGTGCATTTAGCGCGTCACGTTATTTTACTAAATTCTGTGAATCGGTATTGGTATTTTACTTAGCAAATAATTAATCATGATAGGAAAATTTTATAAAGGACGGCGTCTTGTTAATAAACTTTGGAAACTAATTAAAATAATAATAAATCGGGATGTCTGACGGCGTCCTTTACATACCCTCCTTTCGTCGGGGTTTTGACGTCCGTCCTCTTCACTTTGATTCTGGTACCTGTAGGTGTGAAGAGTCCGATGCGGCGGCGGTTTCGGCGTTTTCTGGCGGATTGTCCTCTCGGCGGCTGTTGTGCGGGCGGCGGCATTTGGTGGCTGTCATTGACTTCCTGTAGTTTGATGTCTGCAAGTTTTCGGGTGATCTCGTTTGTTTGTCGGAGGTGTTCCGGTGTACCTGGCGTGCGTGGTCTGCCGTTGGTGTGGAGGCGGGCGGCGAGAGTTCCCAACTGACGTCCATGGGCGTCGGTTTACGAGGAGCGGACGGTGATGGAGTTCTCGGCGTCGGCGTGGGCGGTCGGTTTCGGATGGGTGATCTGTCCCTCTCCGGCGAGTTATCTAGTGGCACTGGGCGGTGTGATATAAAGGCGGCTGGTAACCCGTCTGTCCCGGGTTGTCGGTAGCTCTTCGGTTGCCAGGGGTTATTTTCGGGCGGCGTCTCCTCTAGCTTTCGTATCGGTGCCATTTTTGTACTTATATCCGTCCTATTATCATTTTCCATATTTATATGTTCATTTAAGCGCGTGTAATCGATGACCGTTAATTTTGCTTTGTCTTCATTGGTTACGCGCGTCGCCTGGTTCGTGACGTCAAGTGCTGTCTTCAAATCCTTAACGTGTGTTTCTCCCGCGGATTTTTGCGTGCTGGGTTCTCGAGTTCTACTATCACGGGCGATTTTATTTTGTGGATCAGGTATGGTCCGTCGTACTTTTCCGCTAATTTTGCAGCAAACCCTTTAACTTTACTTGACAGGTGGTGTGTTTTCTTATATACTAGATCTCCTACGCGGGGGCGGTAAGCTCTATGACGGAGATTATAATGTTTGCGTTGAATTTCGAAACTTTTTGTTAATTGATCCCTGGCTAATTCTTGTAAATCTTTCAAATATCTCATGTGCTTGCTTGCTCTGTGGCGGTTACTACGGTACCTTTTTGCGGTAGTTCTTGTTGTGTGACCCATGCTCTCGGGGGATCAAGTTCTCTACCCAAATTTAGTAGGGCTGGTGAAAATCCTGTTGAATTGTGTTGTACCGTGTTAATTGCAAACGATATTTCGGACAGGTGGGCATCCCATTCCTTTTGATTGTCCTTTGTGAATTGCGCGACCATCGTTCCTATTACTTTATTAGTTCTCTCCACTGGATTAGTATGGGGGGAATACGGTGGAGTCAGGCGGTGGTTGATCCCATGATCTTTTAAGAACGTACGGAATAGCTTGCTAGTATATTGTGGTCCATTGTCGGATATCAGGTTACGCGGAGTACCAAAACGATAGATTACTTGTTCTTTTAGGGCCTGTATAATAGGTGGGCTGGTAGCGTTGCGGAGCGGTTTGATCTCAACCCATTTGGTTAAACGATCTTGAAAAACTAGTATAAACTTATGTCCCTTCCTGGAGCGCGGCAGAGGTCCGATGAGGTCGGTACTCACATTCTCCCAGGGATGTCCAGGTTGTGAGAAATACATTTCTCCCGGCGGTTTTTGTGTAGGGGTTTTGTAGGCTTGGCAGCTTCTACATAATCTTATGTATCTTATCACGTCCCTTTTTATGGTAGGCCAATAATAATTTCTATATATCCGGCACAAGGTTTTGCGATCCCTAATGACCTGCAGTTGGGGCATCATGACACTCGTTTAAAATCTCTCGGCGTTTTTCTTGCGGTACGCATATCTTCCAATGTGCGTGGCTTCCCATCTCTTTTCGGGAGTCGTGTTCGGAAACGATCGAAATAATTGTCCTCCTTCTACTTTATATCGAGGATGCTGTTCAGGATGTTCTCGGGTTTGTCGGATTAAGCGCTGGTACCACGGGCAGGTTACTTCTTCTATCTTCAGGGAGATAAGTCGGTGGGGACTTGTTGTCTTCGTGTAGTCGGGATAATGCGTCGGCCACGTTATTCAGGGCACCCTTCCGGTATTCTATCTGGAAATCGAATTGTTGCAACTCCATTATCCATCTTGCGAGTCGGGACGTCGGTTTTCGAGCGTGCGAAGCCATTTTAGACTTCTATGATCGGTAAGTACTGTAAATTGGTAGCCTTCTAAATATCCTTTTAGCTTTTGTATCGACCACACCACAGCCAGGCATTCTTGTTCGATAGTAGAGTAGTTTCTCTCGGCGGGATTCAGTGATCTACTAATATATGCAATTACTCTTTCGTCGGGTACTTGTCCCTGCGTAAGAACAGCTCCGATGCCGGTCGTGCTGGCGTCTGTCTGTAACACAAAAGGTTGTGAAAAGTCTGGACAAGCTAACACTGGCGGGGCGGTCAATGCTTCTTTAATTTTGCCAAAAGCCTGATCCTGTCTTTCGGTCCATCTATATTTAGTGTTTTCTTCAACAATTCGGTCAGGGTTGACTTAGTTGAGCAAATCCATTGACATACTTACGATACCAGGATGCGAGACCCAAAAACTGGCGTAATTGCTTAACGGTGCGGGGGGCGGGTGTCTGGGTTATGGCGTCGATTTTCTCTGGGTCTGGTAAGATTCCTCGTGACGTAACTAAGTGTCCTAGGTATTTCAATTGGGTTCGACAGAAACAACACTTGTCGGGCTGTAGCTGAAGTCCGTTATCTCGGAGTCGTTGAAATACTTCACGTAGGTTCTGTAAGTGTTCTTGGAAGGTCTTTCCCAGGACGATAATGTCATCTAGATATACAAACGCGCGTCCGACTAGTTCGGGACCGATCACTGTATCGAGGAATCGCTGGAAGGTAGCGGGGGCGGAATGAAGTCCAAACGGGAGCACCTTAAATTGGAACAATCCTCGTCCAGGTACTGTAAAGGCAGTAATTGGTCTACTTTTGTCCTCTAAAGGGACCTGCCAGTATCCTTGTTTTAGATCTAAGGTACTCACATAACCTGCTCCTCGTAGTTGATCCAATATTCCTTGAATATAGGGCAGCGGGTATGCGTCTTTTACGGTGACTTGGTTTACTTTACGATAGTCTACACAGAATCGGTATGAGCCTGTGGGTTTTTTGACTAATACGACGGGGGAACTCCAAGGACTGCGAGACGGTTCAATTATATCTTCTTCGAGCATCCTGTCAACTTCTTGGTTAATTATCTCTTGCATGACTGGATTGCGGGGATAATATCGTTGTTTTACCGGGAGTGCCGTAGGTAATAGGGTGATCCGGTGTATAACGTCCTTGGCTTTTCCTTTCACGTTTAAGAATTTTCCTAATTCTTCTTCTATAAATTCGTTGAGCAAGGGCAGCTGGTCCTTTTCTAGTCCTTGGATTCCGTTCAATCCTCCTTGGACGTAGCTTTGCAACGGGATACGTATTCCTGAAGTTTCTAATTGTTTCTGGTGAACATGGATAGCGGCCTGGAGATGTTCAAGTACGTCTAGTCCGATCACGATGTCGGTAGACAACTGTGGTATGTAGTAACCGGGTAGCTGGAGCGTTTGTTTCTCTATGTCGGCGGGGAAAATGTACAAGCCGCGGGTTTCTGCTAGTGAACTGTCAGCTAGGCGTACGGTTGCTGTTTGTAGCGTGCTCGGATATACTTGGTTATTGATCAATAAGTTCTTTACTTTCTCTCGTATATACGTTCTCGATGCTCCGGTGTCGATTAATGCATTAACGGGTGTATTAAAGATTACAATCTTAAGAAATAATCTGTCGTCAGAGGGACGGTGGGACCATTCATCTGGTTTTCTCTGGTTAAATTGTGCCACGGTTTGTAGCCAAGCGTGCCATTCGGTCGAAGATATTCTCTTTCCAGGTCTGGAAGCCGGGGTGATTAAAGTTTCCTGGTTGTTCTTTACCGGCGTGAACAGTTTTCCGACTTCGGGCAGGGGCAGTCACGAGATAACACATCTGTCTTTCCACATCTAGAACAAAATGCTTTGAAGGGACCTCTACAATGAACCTTCAGGTGTCCAGGTTTTCCACATCGCCAACAGACGTCTTGTCTATTGTACGAGGTCGTCTCTGGTGCTGGTCTTCTTACGGTGACAACAGTAGTTTCAGGGGACCGGGCTGGTGGTTTATCGGTTGCGGAGTTACGCTATTGAAATGTACTTTCGGTCGGTTATAACTGGGAGACGGAGAATGCGCCGGTGGTGGTAGCATTTCAAATTGTGTAGCTAGTTCCAGGAGTCCGGTCAGGTCGGTAAAATCGTGCTGTCGTATGTAATATTTGTACTCTACCTTCAGATTATCGTAGATTCGCTGTAGTTGAGCTTCCGGGGACAGGTTTCCGTGACGTCGCGTTAGTATCAAGATGGCTGTAACATATTCAGCAGCTTTTTCTCGTGGTCTTTGCAATCTGTTTCTTATCTCTTCTTCCAATTTAAATTGATGGCGTGGCGGTAAGAATTGTAATCTAAAACTTTAAGAAAGTCTTGCCAGGTCGTCCAGGATCTTTGATTGTTTCGGTACCACAATAAGGTTGGTTCTTTTAATAGCTCCGGGAGTGCGAGTAAAAGATCGTTGTCGGTGACGTTGTAACATGCTTGCAATTCTTCGATTCTTTCAAGGAACGAAATCGGGTCACTTATCCCATCGTATTTTACACCCCATTTGCGTATACGATCGCAAACGTCTGCGCGTCTGGTTTCTGGGTGACCGGTAATATTTTCTGTCGGTGGTGACGGTATTTGAACGGTGGGTGTAACAATTGTGGATGTGTGTGCGGTGACTTGACCTTCTCCGGTGCGTATGTATTTCACTAAACGAGCTCTTAATGCCTCGACGTTTCCTCCAGTTTCCAGTTTATATTTACGGGCTTCTTCCGTTAACTCTTCTTTCTTCAGGTGGTAGATCCATCCTACCTTCGTGTCCGTTTCTTCTGTAATCCTCGGTATACTCATTCTGAAACAATTTGTTATTATTCCTGAAAAATGTATATATAAAATTAATTTAGTGTTGCCCGGCTTCTAGTGTTCCTCGGTTGTTTCTGTAACAGAATTTATCTATTGTTCAATGTGTTTTTCGGAGCCCCACGTTGGGCGCCAAATGTAAAGTTCGGCTCAGTTACTTTACTCGCTCAGTACTATTATTAATTAATAGTTCTTACTTTTCCCTTATCTAGCTCAGTCGGAATTTTGTACTTGCAAAATTGGGATCGGGGTTCGTTAATCAGGCTCTTAACACGTTGAACAAATAGATTACACAGATTCATATATATATACTTTATTCCCTATTTAATTATATTTCTATATTATGTAACTTAAGATATAAATACAGGCAAATTTGTAACTCTTCCTTCTCCAGGTGGTCTTTAGGCGCCAGCTGTATAATATCTCACGTTCGGGTGTCAAATGTAATGACTTCCTCGGTTGATCTGCAGTCAGGTGGTCCTCTGTAGTTTCTGTAACGTGACGTTAATAGAAGGGTTGGGGTTTTGATTGTTAGTTTTTGTCTTTTAACTGTTTTAATTTATACTGGTTAATTTTTAATATAAATAAATTAATAAATAATTTTACCTAAATACGTCCCTGTAGAAAATACAGAAGCAGGTAGTTAGATAACGCGATATAAACACGTGCGCGATAAGATGGGTTCAATACTCGGCCTTTAAAATATAATCGATATTTTAAAGAGGTCGTTTAAAAGTGTAAAGTTTATACCTGCTTTTCTTATGAATAAACTCAGTCCCATTTACATTCAATTTTGCCCTTTCAAATAAATGAAAGCTTTTCTTATAAGAATAGCGTTTATACGGTAGCTGCGGAATTTATATTTCTTTTACGATATTAATTATCTTATACCGGTTTTTATTTAAACAAAATAAAAATTACAAGCTTTTGTTATGTTGGCCGTGTTTTAAAATATAAAACCTTCGTTTTCTATTTTAAAATAAAATCCTTTCTTTCGCGTTTAACAATCACGATATTGTTTATTTACGACAGGAAACTATCAGGTAGTCTCTGGTTTACGGGTAACAATCTTAATGCTTGTGAAAGGTGCAACTTACGTTCTTACGATAGCGGTGGTGGTGGTTTCGTTTACTTTACGGGTGGTGGTTTTTAACTACTAACGGACACGTCTCGTGTTTACGGTTACGTTTCTATATTACTGGATTTTCGGCGTTAACGAGGTGTTCTACTCAATCTTCCGACGAGGTTTCAATTACGGGTATCTGGCGGTCGTTGGTACGTTTGTCGAGGTGTATTGCGTGGTGGTGTTTGTGTAAATTTGTGTAGGTTGATCTCCTTTTGTAGCAATCTGGGCAAACCACCCGTTATACTAACAGTAGGATTTCGTTCGGTCTAATGGAATGTCGGGCAACTACCCTTCAAACTCCACTGTGTAGGTGTGTATATGTCTGATACTAGAAGAAATACGTTTGGTAATAGAAGAGTATGTCGGGCTTACAACCCTGCATATCCCTATAACCAGGTATCTCAACTTACGTACTTTCAACGTTAGATTTCTGCAACTTCTAACCTTTAACTTCGGTGATGCTATCAAGTCGCGGAATCGCGGTTTCTACTCGGACGACGGTTTCAGGCGGCTGGTTTACAACAGGTAGTAGTCGGCGCGAATGCGATTTATAGCACACGGTAAAGAAAAGGAAAAACTCTCTTCTAGCAGCGCGTGCCGCGTTTTTATATATAATTCGCAAGGGTGGTTACTAAACTTTTGGTGAGGCTTCCGTAAGCCTGGATTGGTGGAAGATGTTCTGACGTATCAAAACTTGTAAACGTTTTGGGATTTTACGTCTGGAGGAGGATGCATGATTAATTATTGTGCAATTATATGCAACGTTATGAAATCGGTTCAATTTTTACTAGAATTTCTACGAATCTTTATAATGTCCTGCACCTGTGCATTTAGCGCGTCACGTTATTTTACTAAATTCTGTGAATCGGTATTGGTATTTTACTTAGCAAATAATTAATCATGATAGGAAAATTTTATAAAGGACGGCGTCTTGTTAATAAACTTTGGAAACTAATTAAAATAATAATAAATCGGGATGTCTGACGGCGTCCCTTTACAAAGTTACATTTCGAGAGAATGTAAAAGTGATTTTCTTTGCGAACGATAGCTGTACCAGTACCAGAGGGGTCGGGCATCTTCATCGTAGAATAATAACAGGTATTAAAACTACGTTGTGTAGCTTTGATGTCACGCGCTTTCGGTGATTTCTACGGACACGCCACATACGATCACACTTTCTCTGCCTGATACGTACGATACAGTGCATTATGCCTATCCATAAACCTCATAACCCTGACTCGGTCTTTGGTTGAGGCATCCGGATGCCCTCTCTAATGGCCTTGGCCTAGGAAATTCCGCATCGGTCTAATTCTTGGGAGAAGTTAATCCAGTCCTCCTTCTGAGGAAGGACCACAGCTGCAACGCGTTGATGTTCGACGTCAGCGTCTCCTTCGGCGTGTTCTGTGTCCCGAAACCCTCGTCGTAACTGGTGGATCCTTGACTGGTATCTTCGGGTGGGATCGGGGTGAGGTGGACGTCGGCGAACCGTTAGTGGGGCCTGTAATAACGGGACGACGTCTGGAGGTGGCGTCTTCTCTTCTGCTGTCGAACTGGTATCTTACTACTCTAATTTGTAGTATCTCCTCGAAGTCGTTACATCGATGCTGGCACATATGTACTTTTTTCCAGAGATTTTGGCTAATTATCGATGCTAATGGAACGATCCCAGCTTTTGGAATGTCTCAAATAGTTCCTCTTTTCAAATTCAACATAGTTTATTGGATTTTTAGATATTTACAATACTTGTGTTAATATAGTATAAAGTACAATATAATATAAAATATATACAAAGTAGTTTCTTATTGTGGTGCGCCGTTCAGGAGCATGAGTCCTTTTCAGCACGTTTGCAGTAGGTTGATGTGTAGTGTGATGTAGTTCTATGCCGAGTCGGCATCATGTTGTAGTATTTGTGGTTCCAAAAGAAAATTATCCTGTTGTGGGTGGTGATGTTATGTTGGTTCTATGTGTGATTACCCAAAAAGGGCCCACACCCCCTGACTGTGCGCGAGGATCACTCCACACAGATCAGTCGCAGTTTGTACCTTCGCTAGGCCCGCTACCACCTTTCGGATGGCAGGTAAGGCCTTCGCCAAATATAAACGTCCGAGGAAACTCAGAAAGGCGTCGAGCCCTAAAGCAGAAGGAGCGGGCAGTTTCTCGTCAGCGGCTGTAACCGCCTTCGATACTTTTGCTTTCTCACTTCTGTTTGCCGACGCGTTGTCGTAACTAACGCCGCGTCGACGTTGAGAGGATGGCGCTGTCGGCGTTGTCCTTTTCTGTCGATCTTGACGTGGTGCGTTGGTCTGCTTCCGCTGGGGTTGCGGGAGACGTGGGTTCTTCGGACATCCCCGGAAGTTGGCGGGGTGATCACCACCGTAGTTCGGTACGGGATTTAGTGCATTTGCTGGAGTGGTGACTTCCTGCACACTTGGCACACCATGTCGCCGCTCTACAGTGCCTGGCACCGGTGACTCTATCCGATGCCGTATTTCCGCCTTAAGTCTTCGATGGAGATACCAAGTCGAACCACGTGATCCACTTTCCGGCTCTTCCTAAAGTCCTCTACTGTTGGGAGTGTCACCAGCAGAAGCGGGATTGGTGTTTGTTGCTTTTTCATCCTGAAACAAGAAGTGGTATTAATATCCCGCTCAAGTAACCAAGATTCCGGGCGGTCCATGTTGTCTGCAACGGCCTGGTAAGCGTTGGCGACCGGTCTAGGTGTGGTAGGTCCGTCCATCCATGTTTCTTTTGTAGCCGGAATTCCTAGTCGGGCGATGGAGACTCGTCTGCTGCGGCTGGGAGTGGCAGGGTGGACTCCGGAGCATGTCGATCAAGGCAGTCGTGTTGCTGGTTGGCGGCTCTAACCAGGGGCAATGAAACCAAGTATCATCCCCTGGCGACGTCTGGTGGCGTCTCGTTGATGCTCTCTACGCGGCGTTTTGGTCTTTTTTTTATAACGCTTAAGCGATTACTTTGATATTCGCTGTTCCGAACGCAGACACAGATAATCTTTAATAGTACAAAGAACAGGTTTATTTTAGTTAGAGCGTCTTTTGCAAATTTACCGACAACAAGATAGTTCGCATAGCGTGACGGGAGTTACGGAAATGTCCTTCTTCAGACTAGGTTTTGTTTTCCAGCTGACAAGCCTCCCTGTCTTAATGAGCTTGCTGAGTCTGGCGGAAATTTAGCTATACACCAGGAGTAGACTTGTAGAAGACTTGTGCACCGCTGCGCGCTATACCCAATAATAAACCGCTTGAGGCTTAGCGTCATAGCGTACATACGAACTCTCGACTCACATTCTCGTTGCGTATTTCTATATATCATTTTATTTACTATTTGTATATCCGTAGGTTAATTGTATTTGTTTTACCTTAGTTTAGCTCTGTTTTTTTATTCATGAGTATTTGTTTAGTATATTGTTACACGTTTCGCTGTTTTACTGGACATATTACTTATCATTTCATTATTAGATACTGAGTGAACGGACACTTTGATTAGTTAGTGAATCTTTAATACGTGAGTGATCGCATTCAAACACATACCTCTTCCGTATAGTAGTAAATGGAATTTGTTAAAAATGTATGTAGAAGATCAAACGTAGATCTGGTTAAATCAGTGTTATACATAATTTTAAGTAATTTTTTCTCGCAGAATAAAGTTAATTCATTTTACTGTATCTATGGAAAGTATAAAAGTTCCGTAACATTCATAGATAAAAGTGTTTCGAAATTTATGTAATTTATACAATTTACGTAATATTTAACGACACAAACATTTTAACATGGAGGTACAATAAAATTACTTCTAAAGTTAGGTACAACTAGACTATGAGCGCTTCCCACAGCTACACCAGCAAGTTGTTCATAAAATTTATTATTCCATTGAAATTAAGTGGTGTTCAGAGACTTCTGAAACAAATTTATTATACTTTCACAAAATGTGACTAATGGGTTCAATGGTTTCTTTTAAAAGAATTTCAGTACATACTGATACAAAAACTGACCAGAATGTGGTTTCCTTGTATATAAGAATTACCCATTTTTTCAGTAAAATGTGCAGAATTTGTGATATGAGGTGTTGTTCTATATGAGCCTGTAGTAAAAATGTAACATGAGGTGTTGTTCTATATGAGCCTGTAGTAAAAATGTAACATGTTTCGCAGGGTTATATGTACGAGATACAGTTGCATTGGCAATAGGTCTTAAACGAACATTACGTTTGTAAATCTTTAGTAAACCAGATATTTGTGGTGGAAAGTTTCAGAGCTGGCTAATTTCGTTTTTGTTTCTTCAGGAATAGAGAATACTCTCAAAAGGAACTTCTTTGTAGGATCTTTTGACAATTGACAGTACGTTTCTCAATTTTAAATTTACAATCATTCATTTTTAATATGCATTACCTTTATCTGATGGTAGTACAATTATTTTACCTTAATTTTTAAGATCTAATAATTGACGGCAAGCTAACTAGCTTTTTGGAAGTTTCGCTTTACGTAATACTGTAACTATTTCAAATCTAACTTCATTTTCAGAATCAAAGGATAGAGATTTAAAAGAACTCTCAATATTAGTTGTATACGTGCATCTTTATTTTTTAAACGTTTCGATAATGTTATCGCCCTAAATGATAATAACTTAAAAAAAATTAATTTATAACAAGTAAAAATTTTTCCTTTCGGAAGTCAACTTACATACAACATGCAATAAAAAATGCCACTTATGACAAAAAAAAAGGTAACATATCAAATAAAATTTGGACTTGTATGAAAAGGATTGTACCACGGCTTAGCTCAGCGATGCACATTACCTAAGATAATTACTGTAAATTGAGAGCTCTTTTCTTTATAAGGTCGTGAGGGAATGCAGAGATCAATAATATCCATAGCTATAAGTCAGGTGAACATGCCAGGCACCACTCATTTTTATTTTATTAAAATACAACAAAAAATAAAAAAGTTGTGCTTTAATACTACATGTAAACTCAGTAAATAACAGAACAGGTAGATTTATTTGTTGATTTAATAAATCAAAATAATATCTGCTGATTAATTTCAGCATAAAGGTAAATAAAATAATACTTAAACTTTTTGAAAAGTTTTACGATCGTAAACTAATTCTTAATTGATACGTAAACTAGACATAGAATATAACCTACCTTTACGTAGAATTATTTCAAAATGAAAGTTGATTCAAACTGAATAACTTCAATGTAATATCTAAACATTTTTTATAACCAGTCAAAAAAATACCACTGAAGTGAGGTCATGCGGTCAAATGTTTTTTATCTTAGAAAACACTAGTCAGCTGTTTTGTTTTCAATACCACAGTATTAAACCTTCCGAAACAATTTGTCCACTTAATAATAATATAATTATAGAGAGTGAGGGAGAGAGAGAGGGCCAAAAGTACCGCATAAATTCAATTAAAAATTAGGTGTTTGTTTTTGATTTTAATTTTTTGTAGCGATTTTTTTGATGCTAAGTTCATGTATACAGGGTGGCCCAAAAACAATTATAAACACCTATTTTTTATTTCATTTTTGGATTCTGCTTTAAATTTTATGTAAGTTTTATGTACCTAAACTTAACAGTTATCGAGAAATACATATAAGAGAGGGCCAAAAGTCCCGCATAAATTTGTTAAAAACTGAAGGAAATATTTTTCATGAAAATGCTGGAACACGTCAAATATTGTTTTTAGTTATCCATTTTTATCCATTTTTTGACGTAACACACATATATTCAGGGTTACCCATGTAGAAGATAAATTTACTTTTTAATTTTTTTTATGGAACCCCAAGTATATTATGACGTTTTTGAGTTCTCTGAACATATTTCATGGAACATACTCATATCTAAATTCTACAGTGTTTGAAAAAATTACATAAAATAGAAATAACCGCAGAACTTTAATACTTAATAAATAACAATGTTTAAATTCAACAGATCTCGACAAAAGTTATAAAAAATAGGAATAACAATAAAACTATTAATACTTAATAAATAACAATATAAACTACAATAACGTAATATATTAAACGTTCGAACTGTGCCCCATTGACGTCGTGACAGTGGTAAATCCCAATTCAAATTCCTCAAGAACTTTACTTATTATTGGAGGAGGTATTTGTTGAGCTTCTTGAATAATTTTATTTTTTAAGTCTTCTATATTGTTAGGCTTATTTAAATACACCCTATGTTTCAGATAGCCCCATAAAAAAAATGCATAGGGGTGAGGTCCCCTTCGTCCAATCAATCCAAGAGGAAATGTTTCGTCTAAATATTGCCGTACTTCTATGCTGAAATGTGGTGGCGCACCATCTTGTTGAAACCATATTGACTCATTTGGAATGTTTGGATTATTTGCATTTGGAAACATAAGACAAAGTTCGGGTACCAATTCATTTCTCAACAATTGCAAATAGGCCTGTTAAAGTACCCTCGAAGAAATACGGACCTATGGCTCTATCTCTTACAATACCGGCCCAAACGTTCACACTCTGAGGATATTGGGTGTGAGTTTCAATGGCTCAATGCGGATTGGTAGATGACCAGTGGCGAACACTGTTTAATTTAGATATGAGTATGTTACATGAAATATGTTCAGAGTTTCTCAGAGAACTCAAAAACCTCATAATATACTTGGGGTTCCATAAAAAAAATGAAAAAGTAGATTTATCTTCTACATGGGTAACCCTGTATACATGTGTGTTACATCAAAAAATGGATAAAAATGGATAACTAAAAACAATATTTGACGTGTTCCAGCATTTTCATGAAAAATATTTCCTTCAGTTTTTGACAAATTTATGCGGGACTTTTGACCCCCTCTTATGTGTATTTCTCGATAACTGTTAAGTTTAGGTATAGGACATGGTACATAAAACTTACTTAAAATTTAAAGCAGAATCCAAAAATTAAATAAAAAATAGGTGTTTCCATTTGAAAAAATGAAGTTGGTAGTCATAAATTGTTTTTGTGCCACCCTGTATACATGAACTTAGCATAAAAAAAAATCGCTACAAAAAACTAAAATCGACGTGTCCGAGCGTTTTTCCAAAAAACAAACACCTATTTTTTGATTGAATTTATGCGGTAGTTTGGCCCTCTCAGTATATATATATATATATATATATATATATATATATATATATATATATATATATATATATATATATATATATATATATACATATGCCCTAGAAAGTTTTCAAAAGTTTAAAAGCTTTTTTATTAATGTCTCAAAGATCATTTTTCCGATTTTGTTGAAACTTGGAAGTGTTGTTTATCGTGACCAGACACTAAGTTATCACTAACTATATGATAATTTTAGTTCCAGTGGCGTCCCACAAATAATATTGACAGAAAAGGGCACGCCACTGACTTTTTAAACATTTTGTATTTTTGTCGGATTAATCTGCTACAAATACAACTTTTTGGTCTCTTGTTTTCGAAACAAAAATAAAGCGAGTTCATTGCATGTCGAAAAATTGTTAAAATGGAAATCAAATTAGCTTTGGTCGTTGCTAGTAAATGTTTTGTTTTTATGAACATAATGTTTTTGACATTCCATCATAGTTTGTTATTATTTTTCCTTTGGCCAAAAGGTAGATTGTGTTATTAAGAAGATAGTAAATAATTATTCAAATTTGTAGATGACACAAATGCATTTCGTTTATAGTCTTACCAATGCTAATGCCGCGAAGGCCCGACTACTCTATCAAGAAAGGTATCCTGATTGTGTCCTTCCAGGCAGAAAAATATTTATAAACATTCATCTTCGTCTGACTGAATCTGGCAGTGTCAAACGTAATATCTCCGGGGAAGAGCTCGTACAACTCGAAATTCCGAACTTCGGCAGTTGAGGAGGCTGTCCTAAGAAGAAGTCGAACAGAATGCAGCAACTAATACGCGTAAAATTGGTAGGGAAATAAATATTTGCTATAAAATGGAATGTCACTCGATGAGAAGAAGAGCAGAAGCCTGCGTAGAATGGGGAGGTGGTCATTTCCAACATTTCTTGTGAATTCAATTGTTATTACTTTCATTTATTAGATTTAAAAAATGCCTTATAAATAAATATTGTGCAACGAACAAAGTTAACTTGATTCAGCTTTAACAATTTTTCTACATGCAATGAAGTGCTTTTATTTTTTTCGAAAACGAAGTAATTAATATACGAAACAATATCGAGAGACCAAAAAGGTGTATTTTTAGTTACTTAATCAGACAGAAGTATAAAACTTTGAAAAATTCAGTAGCGCATGTTAATATTATTTGTGAGACTACCTCCTGGGACGCCACTGGAGCTTATAATTATCATCTAGATAGTGATAACTTAGTGTCTTATCACAATAAGCAACGCTGTCAAATGTCAACAAAATCGGCCGAAGGATCTTTGAGCGATTTTTTTAAGAAACCTTACACACTGTTTCTTGAAAACTTTTTGACACATGTTTATACGAACTTTTCTACTTCAATTTGTTTCAGAAATTACGGCCTATGATTAAGTAACACATTGTATATACTAAACAGAAAATATCACCAAGATTTAATTATTGAATAAATAAAATACTACAATATGCCCAAACATTCACAAATAATATAAATGTTATTTACAAATAACAACACAAATCCAAAACTTCAATCCAGGTAAAGATAGCCAGATATTGGTACGTTAGAATCTAAGGGGCCAAAGAAAATAATGAAATTTCTCAATTTTTAGCTCGAGTTGAAAAAAACACCTCTTATGTATTTCTACTAAAACCAAATTAAATTTTACAATGTACACATTATTCTATCAAAATCAAACGTGCGTTGTAATAAGCCCTAACTTCATTATTATAAAATTACTAACGGGCTTGATCTTAAAAACTATACCGAACGGTTGGGTTCCCAAATTAAGTATGTTTCGATTTAGTAGATGCACCATCTTGTCTGCATTAAATTTAAGAACCATGGCGGCAAATTGTACGTTAATAACAAGAAAAACATCTTTAGATTTATAATTAAAACCTTTATAAAAGCAATGATAAACAAAACATTTAGAATTTTAGATTTATATCTTAAGGTGTACTCGTAGAATCTGACAGTTTCATACAATTCTAAATTAAATTGAATTATGTATACCAGAGTTTCTCATAAATTACTTCTTTTAAAAGTGGTTCGTTTCTAAATTTACATAATGATTAAAAGAAACTCATTTTTTTAATATTATAGCATTTTCTGTGTTCACATTCCACATTATTCCAACAAAGCTTTTATTATACTGTTACAATGTATAAAAATAAGATAAGAAAAGAAGGGAGCAATATGCGATCGATATCGGATAATGCAGAGTTTTTTCTTATACATCAGGGATTTACGCTGTTATTGCATATTCCCAAACTTGTAACCAATAAAGTTATAATAAATGTAATATTTATGGATAGAAAATAGTAGTGTATCTGAAAATTCTACAATTTAGTATTAAAAAGAAAATAAAACCAAAATACATATGAAAGGTAATATTTATGTAACACTTGTACTAAAAAAAAAAAATTCTAAAAGGGAAATTGTAGTAACTCTAAAGCTGTGTACAAGGATAGATTACTCTGAAACATCAAACCTTTCCGTGTATAACTTGTTAAAGGCTGAACGAGTTTGCAATACAAGTAAAATAAATTACAGAATTTTAGAAGAGTACACTGAGTGTGATGTATTATTTTTAAGTGAACGTGAAGTATGCAAAAAGTAAGATGCTTGCCATACTCGTAGTGGCGACTCTATTTTCACTTTCAAAACTAAATTTACATCAATTGAACACAATTTTCAACCTTTAGGACGCGTTGATAAAATTCAAATACTATAAAAATAAAATAAACATTTTGTTTTCATAGTACAATTAACAAGTAGATACACACTTTTTCAAAATAAGTGTTTAATGTTATTTCTTTAGGTCATGCCCTTTGCTAAATCAAATACAATCTCAACATTAATACGTACATTAATATATTTTGCGCTATTGGCTTATTTTAATTTGATTACCAGGTATGATTATTGCAGCTTTTAACATTTTTTACTTATCTTGTCTTAATCGTTAAGGAAACAAATGGAGTAAGTAAAAGTAGTACATATTAAATAAATAGACAGCGTTTTACAATAAGACCTCGACGGTGTTTTGACTAAAGGGCGTAAGCGGCTTTGGTCATTTTTTTACATAATCTGAAAAAAATTCTAGTTTCTCTTTATTGTGTACTCATATTCAGACACCGCCGTATTTGTAGCTTCCACATGAGGGGTGCTGAGTCGTTCTGTTTTCGGCCTAGATATTGTCACAATGTGTAAAAATCTTAAGAAAAATTGCGTAAAATACTTATTTTTGTTTGGTGGTTTGCTCGTAGTATAAAAATTAATTCAGCATACTGTATCCCATTTTGGTTGAAATTCTAGGGTATTTAGTTTGCGAGCAAAGATAGAAACATGCGGTTTTCGGGACCCTGCTCTACTTTTTCGTGAAACGAAAGATGCCACAAACAAAATTATTATAGTCCTCTTATTTTGAGATACAGGGCGAAATTCAAAATCTGCACATTTTAAGCACCCCTCGTAACTGCTTTGCCTTGTAATTTATCGAAATGGTGAAAAGTGGCTTTTATACAGAATTTTCCGTAGAATTTAGTGGCGTGCATAGTTTTCCCCAGAAAAGGTCAGTTTCTTCGCAATAAACCAAAGTTTTCTCCCATCTTTCAGAAAATATATATTATGTGGCAGTTCCTTTGCATTATTAACCTCAAAAATTAATGTTATGTTAATTTAACATTTTGATGATATAGTTGGCCATGAAAAAACAAGGTTAAGGGTTAGGAAATTTTATGCAAAAACACAAAATTAAAAACTAAACGTAATACCTACAACTTTACAAGCCTAATATAACTTACCAAAAGAGTAAAACTGATGACCATTCTATCTTACACATGCTTCATACACTCTTCTAATTTGTTCTAGGGCATTAAGCATAATAATATGGTGATCTTGTAAATATCTGAAAGCTTCTTTAACTGCATTTGTCAAACGTTCAATGTTATCATATCGAGTTTGGTATATTTCGTTTTGCAAGTAACCCCATAAAGAGAAATCTAAGCTTGACAAGTCCGCAGACCTAGGAGGCCATCTTATCGGCCCAAAAAATTGTTTTCCAAAAACGGGTGTATAATCTGCGCATTTTGAGATGGAGCACCATCCTGTTGGAAATGAATTTGGTTCAATCGAGCTAAAGGAATGCCATCTAATAATACAGGAACATTCATTTCTAAAATGTTAAAATATCTAGGAGCGGATAAGGTCCCTTCGAAAAAGTAAAATTTTATTATTGATCCTAATATAAAGCAGAAAACGTTTAAGTCCAAATCGCCCTTGTTGTCTTTGGGGGAATATTTGGTGTTAGTACCAATTTAAAAATATTAACCTAGCTTCAGCGTCGCCGGGATGTAGATGTTGAACAAACCTAAATTTATATGGTTTATATTCATGGTAACGAAGTATTCTTTGGATTCTTGTTTTCGAAACTTCAATACTACTTTCTATAGTTCTACAAGAATTTATAGGATTACCCTCCATTCTGGCTAAAACGGTAACCTCTTTATTCTCTCGGTTTTTTTTTATTATATTTGTTTGACCTGGGTTTAGAAAATGATCCATAATTAATTAAGTTTCGTTTTAAGCTGTAAAACGTGATTTTCTAAGTTGTCTCCGTTCTGGAAACCTACATAGATGTAAAGTACTTAATTATCGAAATTAATACCAAGGAAACTATATTTACCTGTTAAAATATAAATTTATCACTGCGTCGGCGTTTTCATTGCTATGGCCAAAGCAACTCAGCATATCATATTTTTCAAAGTTTTCAAAATTTTCTGCCATATTTTGCACAATGAACAGACAATACGATTATTGCACAAAAATAATTTTAATCAGATTTGACAGGTCAATTACGTTTAAAAATCGGAATAGGCCCAACCTACTTACAAATTTAGATATAAAGTATTCTTTATAAGTGTTATTGCCATTAATATTTTTTTCTGAAGCCCTAAGATGCATTTTACGTAATTAAAAAAAAATTTACAGTTTGAATATGTTTCAAAGACTATTGTACCCAATTTAATCATGTAAACATGTTTATGCAAGGAAGTTACAACCTCATATACTTGCTGGTAGGAAATGAGTTTATTAACCCTGTCTTCGCAGAAAAATGTTGGTACATTAAAAAATGTATTACTTACAGCTTTTGTTCATTTTAAGGTGCTAAATCTACATGTCAATCACAATAAACCTTTAAAGCTTCCGAAACATTTTTGTTATTGTATTTATGTTAACCTGTATAAAGCAAAAAATATTGATAAAATTATTAGTTTATTGAAATAAAGATGATTTTAAGCATGACTGGAAGGTATATGTATAACCAAATTGCTAAGGAATTAAGGTGACAGATTTTAAACGTAACAGTAAGCAGTTGAAATAATTTTCATTTGTCTCTCGTTTTATACAGCTTAATTGACTATTGTTTTGAGCGGAAGGAATTACTGAAAGATTTAATAATAAAATTTAAAACAAACAAAAGGAATTAACAGTAGTAAATTTATTTAATTATTTCTAAACAGTTGTTTTAAATTTGCTTTAACTTGAAACAAACACAGACTATATGCAGTGGTAGCTACATGAGTTGGAAATTATGCTTATTTGTATTTTATTTCAGTTGATGTTACACTTTGACTTTTACAGCTAATGATTTTAATACTACTATGCTCCGCACTTACCCAATAAGAATTGATATAAATATGGACTATATTGTACAGTTGTTATTTTATATTTATATTGCGCTTGTACTAAACTTCAACAAACTCAACTTTTATTCCATTTCATTTGTAACAAATTTAAATGCTTTCAAACTTTTCTTCACTTAATTAACGCAAAGCAGTAATTAAATATACATAACCCAGTACATAGTTAAGTTGGAAATATAATTAAGAACATTGTAAGTGATCTATACAGTGGAGTTTTAAAAGTATTCAGTAAATTTTGTAACATGGCATTTCGTAGATTTTCATTATTAATTTGTCTCTCATCAAAAAAATTGCGTTTCATCAAATAACATTATTGATACTTCCATGAAAGATCACCTTTAAGGAAGCATTTTGGTGCACTAAAGATTAATTATTACAAACTGTTTAATACTTCTCAACTTTATGGCATATTATTGATTTTTTTAACTAGAAACAATTAACATGATCATGGACCTGGAACGATTAGAACTCACAAACACATAAACACACAAACACAAAAACACTCAAACATACAAACACACAAGCACACAAGCACACAAACATACAAACACACAAAACACACAAACACACAAAGACACAGGCACACATGCACACTAGCACAAGCACATAAGAACACAAGCACACAAACACAAAAACACAGAAACACTGAAACACAGAAACACAGAAACATAGAAACATAGAAACACTTAAACACTGAAACACGCAGACACGCAGACACGCAAACACGCAGACACGCAGACGCGCAGACACGCAGACACGCAGACACGCAGACACGCAGACACGCAGACACGCAGACACGCAGACACGCAGACACGCAGACACGCAGACCCGCAGACACGCAGACACGCACAGAGACACACAGACACACACAACACACAGACACACACAGACACCCACAGACACACAGACACACAGACACACAGACACACAGACACACAGACACACAGACACACAGACACACAGACACACAGACACACAGACACACAGACAACAGACACACAGACACACAGACACACAGACACACAGACACACAGACACACAGACACACAGACACACAGACACACAGACACACAGACACACAGACACACAGACACACAGACACACAGACACACAGACACACAGACACACAGACACAGAGGCACACAGACACACAGACACACAGACACACAGACACAGAGACACAGAGGCACAGAGACACAGAGACACAGACACACAGATACACAGAGACACAGAGACACAGAGACACAGAGACACAGAGACACAGAGACACAGAGACACAGAGACACAGAGACACAGAGACACAGAGACACACAGACACAGAGACACAGAGACACAGACACACAGACACACAGACACACAGACACACAGACACACAGACACAGACACCAGACACAGACACACAGACACACAGACACACAGACACACAGACACACAGACACACAGACAACAGACACAGACAACACAGACACACAGACACAAGACACAACACACACACAAGACACACAGACACACAGACACACAGACACACAAGACAACAGACACACAGACAACAGACACATGACACACAGACACACAGACACACAGACACAGACAAGAGACACACAGACACAAGACACAGACACAACAAATGCACAACACAACACACACACACACAGACACAAGGACACATTGCACAGAACAGACAACGTTAACTAACTTAGGCACAAGATAACAGAACAAACACACAGGACCGAACAGAACCACAAACACAAGACACACAAACACAGAACACCAAACACACAAACACACAACACACAACACACAGAACAACAACACACAACACACAACACAAGACACAGCACACAGCACACAGCACAAGCACAAAGAACACAACACACAAACACAAAACCACAGAAACACGAACACAGAAACACAGAACACAAACAGAAACACTAAACACGAACACAGACACCAGACACGAAAACACAGACACAGACACCAGACACCAGACACCAGACACCAGACACCAGACACCAGACACGCAGACACCAGACACGCAGACACGCAGACACAACCCGACAGACACCAGACACACAGACACACAGACACAGACACACAGACACACAGACACACAGACACAACAGACACACAGACACACAGACACACAGACACACAAGACACACAGACACACAGACACACAGACACACAGACACAACAGACACACAGACACACAGACACACAGACACACACACAGCACACAGACACACAGACACACAGACACACAGACACACAGACACACAGACACACAGACACACAGACACACAGACACACAGACACACAGACACACAGACACACAGACACACAGACACACAGACACAGAGACACAGACACACAGACACAGAACACAGACACACACAGAGACACAAGACACAGACACAGACACAAGACACAGAGACACAGACACACACAGAACACAGAACACAGACACACAGACACACAGACAGACAGACACACAGACACTCAGACACACAGACACACAGACACACAGACACACAGACACACAGACACACAGACACAGACACACAGACACACAGACACACAGACACACAGACACACAGACACACAGACACCAGACACACAGACACACAGACACACAGACACACAGACAGACACACAGACACACAGACACACAGACACAGTCACACAGATACACAGACACACAGACACACAGACACACAGACACACAGACACACAGACACACAGACACACAGACACAAGACACACAACACAGACACAGACACAGACACACAGACACACACAGACACAAGACACAAGACACAACACAACACAAACACAGACAGACACAAGACACAGACACAACACACGAACACAGACACACACACACACAGACACACAGACACACAGACACACAGACACACAGACACAGAACACAGACACACAGACACACAGACACACAGACACAAGACACACAGACACAGACACACAGACACAGACAGACACAGACACCACCACACACTCACACACCCCACCACACACACACTCACACTCACACACTCACACACCACACACTCACACACCACACACCCCACCCCCACACCACCAAACACACAACATCACAGTCACACCCACGCACACGCACACGCAGCACGCACACACACACACGCACACACGCACACACACACACACGCACACGCACACACACACCCAACACAGCACAGACAACGACAACCACAGACACACGAACAACACCACACACACACCAACACACACACACACACACCACACACCACACACACACACACACACACACACACCACACCAACACCACACCCACACGCCAAACCCACACGCCACACACACACACACCCAACACACACCACACACCACAACCACAACCACACACCACACACACCCACACACACACACCACACGCCACACCACACACCACACACACACACACACACAACACACACACACACACACACACACACACACACACACACACCAACACACGACACACACACACACACAGACCCGCAACAGCACACACAACCAAGACACACAACACCAGCACACGCACACACCAACACACAACACCACACACGCACACGCACACACACACACACACACCACAACCACACACCACACACACACAACACACCCACACACACACACCACACACACACACCACCACCACACACCACACACACCCAACCACACCTACACCCACCCACACACCACACACCACCACACACCACACCACAACCACACCACACACACACACACACACACACACCACACACCACAATCACATCACACCCACACACACACACACACCAACACACACACACCACACCACACACACACCACACCAACACCACACCACACACCACACACCCCAACCACACCACACACCACACTCCACACACCACACCACACACCACACAACACACAACACAACACACACACACACACACCACACATCACACCACACACCACACACCACACCACACCACACACACCCACACACCACACACACACTCACACACCACACACCACACACCACACACCACCACACACAACACACACACACACCACACACCACACATCACACATCACACCCCACACTCCCACACCACACACACCACACACCACACCACACACCACCACACCACACACACACACAACCACACACACCACACACACACCACACACCACAACACACACACACACCACAACACACACCACACACTCCACACACCACACACTCACACACTCACACCCACACACTCACACACTCACACACACACACCACACACCACACACACACCACACACTCCACACACTCACACACTCACACCTCACACGCTCACACACTCACACACTCACACACTCACACACTCACACTCACACATCACACACTCACACCACACTCACACACTCACACACCCCACACTCACACACTCACACACTCACACGCTCACACGCTCACACACTACACACACACACACCACACCACACACTCACACATCACACATCACACCTCACACACACGCACACACGCACACACACGCACACACACACACACTGACACACGCACACACGCACACACTCACAACGCAAGACGCACACACCACACACACACACCACACCACACACACGCACAACACACGCACATGCACACGCGTACACACGACACACGCACACACCACACACTCACACACTCACACACTCACACACCTCACACACTCACACACTCACACACACACTCACACACACTACACACACTCACACACTCACACACTCACACACCACACCTCACACGTCACACGCTCACACGCTCACACACTCACACACTCACATACTCACACACCCACACAGTCACACGCTCACACACTCACACACTCACACCCACACTCCACACTCCACACCACACACTCACACACTCACACACTCACACACTCACACACTACACACACACACACACACACACACACGTACACACCACACACACACATCACACGACACTCACACACACACATGTACCCGCAACACGCACACATCACATACGCAATGACGACACACACACTCACAGTCACACGCACACACCAACACACGCAAACACGCTCATGCCACACGCGTACACCGCACCAAGTCGACACACTCAATCTACACTACATTTACACACCACACCCACACCACACACTCACACACCCACACCTACACCACACACACCCACACACCACACACCCACACTCACCTCACACTCAACCTCACACTCACACACTCACTACCACACCCACCTCACAACTCACACCACACCCCACACACACACACACACCACACACCACATCACACTCACACCCACATCCCCACACACCAAACCACACACCACACACACCACACACACCGCAGACACGCACACACACACCACACACCATACACCCACACACTCACACCCACACTCACACACTCACACACACACTCACACACACACACACACACACCTCACACACCACACACCTCACACACCACACCCACACCACAACCCACACCCACCACCCACCACACACACACTCACACCACACACTCACACACCACCACACAAAACACACACACACACACCACACACTCACATCACACTTCCACCTACACCCACACAGCGCACGACACACAACACACACCACACCCACACACCACCACACACCACACACCACCACACCACACACCCACCAACCCAACGCCACCCACAACCACACACACCACCACCACA
Organism: Vesta saturnalis; assembly: GCA_036346205.1. NCBI lineage: Eukaryota > Metazoa > Arthropoda > Insecta > Coleoptera > Lampyridae > Vesta > Vesta saturnalis. The sequence goes on along the minus strand of JARFJB010000610.1, from coordinate 2,871,474 downwards.
CACCACACACCACACACCACACCCCACACCACACCCACACCCACGCCACACGCCACAACCCACACACACCACCACACACACACAGACACCACACACACACCACACACGCACACACACACACACACACACACACATGACCCAACACGCACACACACAAGACCACACACACCAACACACACCACACACCAACACCCACACACGCCACGCACACCACACCACACACCAACACACCACACCCACACCACACACTCACACACCACACCACACCCACACCACACTCACACCACACACACACTCCCTCACCTCACACCCACCACCCCACACTCCTCACACCCACACCCACAACCTCACACACCACATCACGCACACACTCACACACGCACACACGCACACACCACACGCTCACACCACACGCGCACACACGCACACACACACACGCACACACCACACGCACATACGCACACACGCACAACGTACACACGACACACTACACACGCACACACTCACACACTCACACACTCAACTCACACACTCACACACTCACACACTCACACTCACACACTCACACACTCACACACTCACACACACACACACACACACATACTCACACACTCACACACTCACACGCTCACACGCTCACACGCTCACACACTCACACACTCACAACTCACACACTCACACACTCACACCACACACTCACACACTCACACACTCACACACTACACACTCACAGGCTCACACGCTCACACACTCACACACTAACACACACACACAGTCACACACTCACACACACGCACACACACACACACACACGCTCACACACGCACACACACACACACATGTACCCGCATACACGCACACACTCACATACGCAATGACGCACACACACACTCACACACGCACACACCAACACACGCAAACACGCTCATGCCACACGCGTACACACGCACACACGCACACACCCACACACTCACACACTCCACACACTCACACACTCACACACTCACACACTCACACACACACACTCACACACTCACACACTCACACACTCACACACACACTCACACGCTCACACGCTCACACGCTCACACACTCACACATTCACATACTCACACACCCACACACTCACAAGCTCACACACTCACTCACTCACACACTCCCACTCTCACACACTCACACACTCACACGCTCACACACTCACACACTTACACACACACACACAGTCACACACTCACACACACACTCACACACACGCACACACATGCACCCGCATACACGCACACACTCACATACGCAATGCCGCACACACACACTCAAGTACACATGCACACACGCTCATGCGCACACGCATACACGCGCACAAGGTATGTAACTATATTTAATTATAGTTTTGTATATATTATATTTAATAGGGAGATCCCTTGGCAACACGTATATTAAGAAATCCAAAAACCCCCCAATTATTACTGAATTTCGTTGTAATAAGTGATGGTATAGGAAAACATCGTTGACGATGGCGTCATGAAGTTAAATACATAAAAGGGCGTACATCATAATGTAATTTTACCTTGGTTAATAATGGCGATACCTTTGTTTTGTATTAATAACGCATGCGTTTGGTCTACATTACGTTTATCTGTAAGTTAATTAAGACAGTAATACCTTATCGTGCCGTATAATTATCCTATTAAAAGGAATACTGCAGTCCGTTTCAATAAAGTTAACACATTATGTTTATTTTGTGTATAAGAAAATGTAGTTGCGTATTTTTTTACAATACAAAGCAGGTATTAAGTAGATAGACAGTCAGTATAGTGTTGTTTTGATACGGTTACAATGAAAAGCAACAGCTGATTTGACTTCGGTTACGTTTTCTAAGATAAAATTATTTGAGTGCATAACCTTGTAACCGTAATGTTTGTTGACATAAGTCAAGTAGACTTTATTATTAAAGATATACAGTGTTGATCATTTTTCATTTTCGATTCTATGTAAAGATAGGTTATATGTTTATATAGTTTGTGTTGCATTAGAAATTAGTTAATATCGTAAAGCTTTACGAGAAGTATTGTTTTAGCTGGTTTTATGCTGACATTAATTAGATATTAATTTGTTTTCTTAAATATACAAATAACTATTTTAATTATTTAACCTATGAAATTGAGTGGCGCCTAACGAATTAATAACTAATCAATAACGAATCAAACGCTTGACTGACTACAGCTGTGAATACATCTTCGCCTCCCTCACAACCTGATAAAATAAAGGATTTCTCAACCCACAGTAAGTTTCGTAAGCAAAGTGCCTTGTTGAGCAAGACCGTTGTGCAAACTTACCCTTTTAATATTTAAATCCCCAACCACTACATTTTTTATTTGTTATAAGTCAAGGCAAAGGTATGTGAGTGTCAGGGGTTTTGATTTAACTATTCATCTCTCAATGTGTGGAATCAAATATATAATGCGTAATAATTATCAGGAAGTTGAGGGTGCTTTGAATGACGGCAAGGGGTACAGGAGCAATCGGCGAATAGATGTCGATCCTAAGTACAGCTGCTACAATACCTAGAGACGAAGGCCAAGGACACCATAATATAGATTTATGATTGTTTTTCATAAAGGATAATTTACGAGGTATAGTAGCGTTGTGGAGGAACATGGTTATCTGATAAGAATTGCGTAATTGTAAGATTCATGGATATGAGGGTGTGGGAAAGAGGGTAGTGCAACGGTCGATTTGAATGTGGAACATGTAATATTTGAGATATGTTTTACTTTTAGAAGCTTATGAGAGGGGTTCATTGAACGGTATACTGTAGCTTGGATTTGTAGGGAGTACAACTTTTCGTCTCACAAAATAGTGGCGCGCTTGTGTTTCAAACGTATGCAGGAGGAATGGCCAATAATATTAAGCACCGTAATATTGTATATTCACGAACAATGCTGATATCTGTGTAACTATATTTTATTAAAACTGGGAGTTCTGTAAAGTCTGTCTTCACCGAGGGCTATCCGACCGGTACTTATATGATAAAAAAGGCTCTCTTCATGTAATAAAACTAAGTAGTGTAAATGAGAACTAATTTGTGACTAGAACTACCTATAAATATATAAATTCTGAACCAGTTAATGGATTATTCAAACACGTTAGATAAATTAAAAAGGAACAATTTTTTGTAACCAAAAGCTGGACATACTCTATGAAAGTTTCAGTGTTTTCAAAAATGGAAATCTCAGCTGGGAGTTCCAACAGTATACGATGTAAGATTTATTAGGTTCTAGTTTCTTTACGTACCACTGTTATAGAGCATTATACAATAGCATGGTGCTTGTTCCATACATTTCAAATCTCTGTAGAACATTTCTGGAGTATAATGGAAAACAGTTAACCCTTTGTTACCTATACCTCGTTGGCTCATTAATCATAAAAATGATTTATTACTGTTTTCAGTTCAATTTTTCATTTTGTTAAATAACTGCTTCATCACAACTAAAGTTTTTCAGTTACGCTAAAATTAACAAAACAAGCAACTTTTATATAGATACAGTAAACTGTAAAACACTTAATCGTTAATATAAAAAGTGGATTATTTAGAACTGCCAAAAAGCTCAATCTTTTCAAGAATTCATAAAGTTTGGAAGAAGGTAATTAACTTTTTTTTTATTTTTCTTATAGTTAAAGAACACAAAGAATTTTTATTTAGAACATAAATCAATCTAAGTGTTCCAGTCTACTACCTGCAACCGGGGTGTTATTGACTTTTGCTCTATTCAGTTTCCACGTTTATGGGAGGCTAGAATTTATTTTGCCCTCATACATCTTATTTTTTTGATGGCTTGAAAAGGAACATCTCTAGAAACAAATAATTTTTTAGTACGTCTAAATAAATTTAGTATCTCCAATTTAAACCGTATCTGTTTTTACCGATAGAGAAGATATCAAGTCAATGTAATTTTTAGGTTCTTGTTATTAGGCAATTAATTTTTGCATTAAGAACTAAAGGTGATTAAAATTGAACTTCTTGCAAACTTTATTTAAAAAGAAATGAGTTTCACAACACATTTATGATATTAATAAGGAACGTGTTGCTAAGATATTAAACGTGCTCTGAACAAATCTGGTAAACAAGTGTTATCCAGTCGTAATTTTTATTATTATGGGAATGCTTAAATCTTTAATTAAAAATTGCTAAACAATGTTTTCTATAGTTGCCTGCGGTTTTTGGCTCATATTCATATTTATTATTAAAAATAATAATCTTTATTGGCCAACAGTACAAACCAATAGGACGTTCGAAAAGTGTTTACATTAAGATTAATCTATGAAGCTAACAATAATTCTCAGATCAGACAAATGTATATCACGAAGAAACGATATTCTATTAGAATCTTTACACATAACGATTTATGCAGTAAGTTTGTATTAGCTTTCAGGAGAAAAAATTTGACTGGGCATCGTGTTTGTTGAATGTGGTACTAAAGAATCTATTTGAGAAATTAGAGAACTACAATCGGGCCGTATAATGCACCAACCTTCCAAGCCTCAAGTCAATAATATTCCTGAATGAATTTTTTTTAATAATAAATTCTGTATCAATCGCATATAAACTTAAACACAAACAATTTGTAGCAATATTTCAAGCATCCTCTTACTATAGAGAATGGTTTTTTTTCAAAAATAATAAATTGTGGCTTGGTAGGCTTTTGAATAATAAAAAAAAACCGAAAACAATATCAACTAATTTATATATTAAAGAATAATGAAAGGAAAACACAAAATTTGGTTAACTTTACCATCTACTCTGTATCAACATTAAAATCTAGCTCCTCCACGTCGAATCTATCTACATCTTCAACTATATTTTTATCAGATTTTAAGTTGGTATAAAAGGGGCAGAGCATCTGCGGGTATAAGACGCATCATCTCTTTTGGTTCAGCTATTGGTTTACTATCTGGCTACAAAAGCAGTGCTAGTGGTGGATGCCATTCCTCTCAAATTTCTTTTTTATATTTACTACCTTGTATTGACTTAAGAAGTTATTTTTTTTTACTAAGATTATACACGGTTCACTTTTCTATCATTTAATCGATTTAATATGTCGCCAGTTTATTTTTTCTCTTGTTTCGGTTTGTCGTCGGTTTACAATAAACCAAAAAAATCATCGGATTTCATTTTTGTTACTATGAAGGGCTTCTTTTTACGACAGTTTTTCATAATCTCTATATAGTCGTTGGTCGTATAAAGGCGTTGGTATAATTTTAGTTTATATTCTATGTCGCTGAAATCTGAGTCGTTCGGTAAAAAACTGTGTCTTGATATTAATAAATTTAGGGTTATAGTTTCGAGATTCGGGGTATTTTGTAAAATATACATAAAGTAAAGTGTCATTTTAATATTTCTATTCTGCCCTCCATGCGCGACTTCATAGGATAAGGTGTTTAACTGCTGGGATATGTATGTTTGAGTATGCTTTAATGTACATGATCACACTTCTTCAGACCCTCGACAAGCTCTCCTTCCACCCAAACGTAGCAATAACCACGGTCTTCTTTACCGCTGTGAATTAGAGCATTATACACCCAGAGCTGCCTTTTATAAAACACGATATTTGTAGAAATTGAAGGTAAAGGTAAAGTTTTTTGAAGGACATAAGTCAAGCACTCGTATTCGTCATTGCCTTTAGCTTTTTCAAAATCTTCCCTGAGCAGTCTTTGCGCTTCACCGGCTAACTCTATGTTCGTTACGTTTTTCTTTTAGATCTTCTTTCTTTGTAAAATCTGTACTAATCAATCTGAGCTTTGAGACTATCACAAAGGTTGCAGGTGTCTTTTTTAATTGATTTTCCTCTACTCTCAGTGGAATTGTCTATAAAAAATTCTTTGGTAGGAAGCCAAACTAATAGGGTTATTCTCTTCCGAACAATACCTTTCATACATCTTTTGTATGTTTGTCCCACGAGTAAGAAACTTTGCTTTGGTTTTTGAACGCAAATAGTGAGAAATATAACGGGGAATTCTGTTTTGTTTTGGGCTACTACTTTTTGGACAGCATAGTCTTGAAGTTTCCTTCTTCCACCTGCAATCCTTCGTTGGTTAGTCAGAGGCATTCCTCTATGAAATTTTTTTAGTGCTGGATGAAGTTATTGCCAAAGTCTTGATGAACATATCTTTGCAAACCAGTTCATTGTCTAGTTTTTAAGTTCTAGAAAAGGCACGTTTGGTTTCATTTCTTTGGCGAATTCGTCCACACTTGTAGCGATAAAGTTTGTATGTGAGTCATAGGAGCGTAAGGACAAAAATCTTTCAAACTGTTGCTTTCGCCTCTCAGACGAAATATTCTCAGAATGTTTTTGAGTACTGTTTTGATCAGCATATTTTATTTTCCGTCCTTGCTTGGGCCTCCGGTGGTTATATTCAAATTTTACAAGGTTTCGTCTCCGATTTCGTCGTTAGCCTCATTTTATGTAGGTTGTTTTATCATATAAAGGGTTCTCAATCGAATTGTCATCATCTTCTGAGAATAGAAAATGGTAGCAACTTGTTTATTTTGATCCCGTAATATTCTGGTGCAACTTGGACCTGGTTCTTATGAATTCACTGGATACATATAATTTGAAAACCAAAAATTGTCGCTTCATAAGTGTGACCTCGTTTTTACTATAAGATTAAAGTACTTCTATTCATTAGACCCTGACTCTATGTATTACCTCAAAGGTACATCCTAAAGGGTTAAGTTAAATCATAGCTTTTCTGATGCAATAGATCTCCATTCAGGCGTACCACAAGGTTCAATATTGGGCCCATTATTATGTAGTATTTATACGTCACAATTCAATTCTGTCTTAAAATATTGCTCATGTCATTTCTATACTGACGATACACAACTTTACATTTCGTTTTCTATAGAAGCAGCTCATGATGCTTGCGTGCAGTTGAACACTGAATACGAAATTAAAGTTCAATAGCCATGTTAACAAATGCCTATAAAAAACATACCCTTCATTAAAAACTATATACAGCAATCGGCAGTATCAACTGCCAGAATCAACAAGTTTAGAACAAAGATAGCACAGCTTATACTATAAAAAAGAGGACCAAGATCCATAAAACTAACAAGCAAAATCGAGCAAACGATACGACCATTGAATAGAAAAGCTGGACAACTTAAAACTCACAGAAATTATAAACGATCACAGACAACAATTACGAGTCTACACAAAAGTGTTAAAAAGCTATAAACTATTCACCGAAAGAAAAAAACAAAACGAGGAATTTGTCAATAATCAAAATAGATTTTTCCAGAAACTAAAAATTCAACCAGAATGTAAACAGTACCAACCACCGAAATTAGAAGATGTTACTGATTTTTAGGAAAGTATATGGGAACAAAGCAAAGACTATAAAAAACACCACCTTATTGACACAATAAACCCTGAGAACATCAAATACTACGCCCATGAAGACCATATAATCGAGAAGGGATGCAAGGAACAAATCGTCATGTACGAAATAGTCACCAAACAGGCAGTAAGAAAACATAAAAAGCTCAGTATGACTTACATCGATTATAGGAAGGCATATCGATTCCACACAAATACCTTGCTGGCGTACTAAGGATGTATAAAATTAATCCAGTTATAATAAATTTCCTTGAGCAGATAATGAAAAACTGGCAAACAGAACAGAGCATTTCAGATGGACATCACACAATCTCTCGCCCATTAAATATCAGAGCTGGCATATTTCAAGGAGGTTCCCTTAGTGCGTTATGGTTCTGCATGTGCCTAAATCCTCTAAGCGTTACCTTAAACAATACACAATATGGATATAAAATATAAACAGCAGAAAGGAATATAGTAACGATATCTTACCTTCTATACATGGATGACGAAGCTATATGCTAACCCTAAAGATCAACTAGAAAAGCTAATTAATATCACATATAACTTTAGTACATCAATATAAATGGAACTAGGAATCGAAGAATGTAAATCTATACATCTAGGAAGGGGTAACAGCAGAAGATTTCCAACTAAACGAAAAAGAAATAATTGAAGACTTAACAGAATAAGACGAATATAAATACTTAGGATACTTTCAGGTTAAGGGAATAAAACACGGTACTGTCAAAGAGAAACTCAAGAGCAATTCTAAGAACGCATAGAAGTTATACCAAACTAAACTCCACAAATAAAGTCCACGCAATCAATACTTATGCAATCCCAATTTTAACTTACTCATTCGGTATAATGAAATGGAGCAATACTGACATTGAAGAATTATGTAGAATAGTCAGAATAAATCTAACAAAACATCGTACGCACCATCCTAACGCAGCTCTAGAAAGAATTATGTTACCAACAGGAATGGGTGGCCTGGGCATCACAAATATTAAAAAACTTCATGAAGCCCAAATAGAAAGCATCAAAGAATACTAGTAGTAAGGCTATGTTCATTCTGGCGCAGGAAGTGACGTCACACCAATCAGCGACGTAGGCGAGCACATAAGCCCCACCCCCACCGGAGGTTTGTGGTTGGAGGACCAATGGGAGAAGAGGGCGTGACTCCTCCCACCGGAAGGAGCAATGACGTCAAGCCAATGGGATGCGAGGATGGGCCCCGCCCCCTGTTGAGTTCCGGGAGGGGGTTGTCCCAGTAGCTGTCCAATGTGAGACGTGGCCGCCATGTTGAAATTGTTCAACATCCTCCAGTCTTCTGCGGCTTCCGGTAGGTTCTTTGCCGGCTTCAGAGGGCTTCTTTAGAGGTCTTCAGCGGCTTCTGGTGTGTTGGTTGCAGCCTCTGGAGTCTTCGGCGATTTCCAGTAGGTTCTTCGCCGGCTTCTGAGGGCTTCTTTAGAGGTCTTCGGTGGCTTATATTGGTTTCCGGCGTCGCGTTGTTGCGAAGTCGCAATCTGCGGGGCCTTGCAGACATCTTATTTGTCGCTGTTGAAGAGGAACTTCCGGTTGTAGGACAATGGCTGAAAACATTGTTTGCACCGGGATTCGAACTCGAACAAGTCAAGTTATGAATCTATGCGTATGCATATAACCAACTGAGCTAACAGAGTTTTAGATATGAAACGTAAAAAGTGTGATATAAGCGTAAATATTTAATCTGACGTCAGTGACTCAATAAGAATAGCTTTTCATTTGGTTGTAGCATCCGGCGCGTATAACACCATAAATGTAATTACATTTTTACAATTAAAATACAGTTTTATTATTGTGTTTTAAAGTAATAAAATAGCCGAAAATAATAATGTTATTTATAAATTAGAAAAAAGACTTTTATGTTATGTATTTGTAAATACAGAAATTATATTGAAAGTTAATGATTGCATTTAGTATTAAATAGAAAATAATGCTGTTGATATATGTGTGATACTAATAAGGTAATAAATTATAAGAAATACTTTGATGTTACGAATTAAAACTATATTCATTTGTTAGATAGCTAATAACAACAACAATCATTATCATATGATGCTGTATGTAATTGCATTACACTCTAAAATAATTAACACCCAAAACATTAAATAAAAATTCAATTTACATTGAACAATTTCAATATAAGGTTTATCTACAAATAACATCCTGTAAATATTTAAACTGACGTCATAGTGAGTGAATGAGCATCATTTCAGGTTGAAAGGGGAGACGGTATTAGAAAGAGAAGGTATTCGATAAGTTGAAACATTCCGCGCGCATAACACCATATGTAATAATTACAATTAAATATGAAGTAATAAAAATAGGGTATGCATTTTTAAATAAATTCTAAAATAATGAATACAAGAAGCGGTGCATTTCCTGATAAATATATTAAAGCTAATTGCAACATTCAGTTAAATCTAAAAATCATCATCATATGCTTTAATTGAATTTAATAATAGATATAAACTCTACAGAAACAAATTTTATCATTTAATAACATCCAAATAATAAAATAGCAATATGATTATAAATAAGAAGCTAAAAGATATTACAATAAGGTTATCAGCTATTCAAACCACTTATGCATCGGGTTTTACAAATTTGTTATCAACGCTAATGGAATGTAATAAAGTAATATATAACCTTTTGTCAAGATTGAAACAATACGTAACTAATGAATTTAGTAATAAATAGAAAAAAATGTTGTTGATATGTAGAATTTAGTAATAATAAATATAAACTCTAAAGAAGCAAGTTTTATCATTTAATAGCATCCTGTAAATGCTCTAATTACTGAATTTGATAATAATAAACATGTAATTATATTCTTGACTTTTGCATTTGTACACATTTTGAAAATTAAAATACTAGTTACATTAATTTAAAGTAATAAAATATGATTTTCAATTTTTAATAAACAGTAAATTTCAATATAAAGTTTATTTGTAAATAACATCCTGACCTGTTCATTAAAATGACGTCACGAGAATGAGTGAAAGAGTAGCTTTTCAATTATGGTTGATGATAGAGTGAAACCGCATTCGGAGTAACCAAGAAAGCGCAATTTACGCGTCTCTAAAATAATGCATTTACTGATAAATATTTAATGAATGTTAATTAACTATATTAAATCTAATATCAACAATCAGTTAAATCTAGAATTATTATCATATGATGCTGTATGTAATTGCACTATATTCTAAAATAATTAATACTAAAACATTAAATAAACATTCAATTTACATTGAAAAATTTCAATATAAGGTTTCAGCTGAAAATAGTGTTTAATTAAAGCGTTTAGTAATACGTAGAAAATAATGTTGTTGCTGATAAATATGTGATACTAATAAGCTATACTTGTACATATTTAATACATGTTAATTAAATGTATTAAAGCTAATTACAGCTATCAGTTAAATCTAGAAATCATTATCATATGATGCTGTATGTAATTGTATTATACTCTAAAATAATTAATACTAAAGCATTAAATAAACATTCAATTTACATTGAAAAATTTCAATATAAATTTTATCTACAAATAACATCCTCAGCGATTTATATATGTATAATAACGCATGAACAAAGAAGCAAACAGGCCTGCTATTTAGAAACCATAGACATACCCTCCTCAATGTATTAGTGAAGCTAATAAAGAAGTATTTGGTGTAATAAAATCCTAAAGAATTTATTTATTACAATATTAACAGATATTACAATGTATGAAATTAATGTTATCACAAAACAAGAAAAATAGATATTTATCGCTGTAGAACCTTAGTCATATCCGTTTTGTTATCAGAGCTACTAAAACTTTATATTAATAATTTAACACTACACGCAATAAACAATTACAGCAGCTAACATTTTTATATCCACATGTACAACCTGCAACATCCGGTGTGTGACGTATATAAGAGCAATGTAACATACGACTCTATATCAATCGTTATCACGCTTTTATACGGTGAGTTTCAATATTACATTTAAAAAAAATAATTAATGCGAGTACTAATAAATTTCAGGTTTCCTAACCATTATCATTTTTATACTTTTACTTGCTGTGTATCTGCTACAGTTCATTCAACGGATATTTTCAGGTATGTTTCATTGGTTTTACTAAAAGCATTATTTTTATAAATGAATTTTTTAGATTTAAATTACCTACAAAAGTGCTCACCGCTTGACTGCTATTGTAATTACTTGTATTGCTCCAGGTAGGTTATATATTTATATCTGAAGCATTACTTATGTCGATAAATTACAGGTTCGATAAATTAAATCATATTACTTCTTACTGCAGTTCATTCGTTCGTAAGGTATCAAAAGTATGTTTACAATTTATACTAATACATTTTAATGATTTATTTTCAGAAATGGCTTTAATCGAGAAAATCAACTCTTCCGTAGAAATTATTGAACGTTTTACAAGCACGCCAATACTCATGATGAGAATAAAATCACCAAAATCTAAAAGTGACCAAGACATATGTTGGTGACTCATCATTGAGTATTGGCAGCAAAATACACCTAGCGAGCGTTGCAGGAAAATTGGAGCGGTACAGGATACTAGTCAAGTAGTTAAGGAAACAAGCTGTAAGAGGATCTCTCGCAAGCAAGGGTACAGTCGAATGGAGAGATCTGACTACAGCCTTTAAATCCAGGGTGAACACTGGTATTATAATTAATTTAGGGCATAGGACATTAGGAACATTTTTTAATGATAGTTTTAAGTTATTTGCAGTTAGGATTAGGGAAATTTTTAGCATTTATAATAACATTTTAAAAGTTAATTTAGAATTATCTGCAGAATTCGTTAAACCATATTTAAATGTTGATGATGTTAATTTAATATATAGGGAATTTAGTTTAACAACCAAAAATTTTTATATTTTCAAAGACAATCTAGAAAACGAAAATTTTAAAAAACTATTTAATAATCATGTAGTAGATTACTCGATGGAGCGATTGCTTCAATTTGAAGAACAGGATAGTGGTTGGGCACTATCAAAAATTATTTCGTTAACTGTAAACGTAAACAGCATAACTCTAATAAGGGCATCGTCCTTTATTCCTTTACCCCCTCAAATAAAAAATAGGAAGTGCGTCATTAACGTAAAAAACAATGATGAAGCCTGTTTCAAGTTGGCTTTAGCATCGGCTCTCTTTCCCTCTCCTCGCGACTCTGACCGTGTGCCATCCTATCCCTATTATGCCGAAATCCTAAAATTTGAGGATATCCAGTTTCCCATGACATTAAACAAAATCCCTAAATTTTTAAAACAAAATCCTAATTTATCCATAAACGTGTATGCCCTTATTAAAAAAGATGCAGCTAAATATAACGCAGTGCCTGTTTATTTATGTAATGATAAGAAGCAGAAACACGTTAATTTATTAATGATGCAGCAGAATTATGAAAGCGAGATATATGATGACGTTTCAAGACTTGGAACAACTAAAGATGTTAAATTTCATTTCGGCTGGATAAAAAATTTATCAGGATTAGTGCTTTCACAGGATCACAATAAATTATTTCTATGCGATAGATTCCTCCACTATCTGGTTCCCAAATTAAGCTAAGTAATCACGAGTTAGATTGTAAGTTAGTTAATGAATAGGGACGCCAAAACCAGGTTCGAATGCGTATTTTAATAATTACGAGTTTAAACAAACTGGGCCATTTATTTTATATTGCGACTTGGAATGTTTAGTGCAGGATTTTAAAGATGACGAAACGCGGAATACCGTTAAGTATAAGAAACATAACGTATGCAGCATCGTATACTATCTTCACTGCACGTTTAACGATTCCTTATCAAAATTTCGGTTGCTGAGGGGTAAGGAATGTATTAATTGGTGTAGCAACGAGCTGTTAGGTATTTCAAGTAGTGTGCAGCAATATTTTGAAAATTCCATACCTATGGAAACGTTAAGCGACATGGAAATGCTGGAATATAATCCGCGTCATATTTGCGAACATCCCTTTTTAGATCATGATATTATAGGAAGAGATCATTGTTATTTCACCGGTCAATTTAGAGGTAGTGCTCATTAAGCATGCAACATCCGGTATAAGGCCCCGCGAATAATACCAGCTTTTTCCACAATTTTTCCGGTTATGGCTAACATTTCCTGTTAAAAGATATTTCCCAAGCCATCCCCGGTCACATTTCATTATTACTTAAAACTAAAGAACGCTACATATCATTCACCAAAGACATTTATTCCATAGTTAAATACCGCTTCATAAACGAATCTCTAGATAAATTATCCTCCTATCTATCATTTAACGATTTCAAAATTTTACGCAGCACGCTAAATAATTTGAATGATGAGTAACTGCAGTTTATTTAACTAAAAAGGGGGTGTATCCGTATGAGTATGTAGATACGTGGGCTAAATTTAACGAAACTTGTCTTCCTGATAGGGATAAATTTTACAGCAAGTTGAGGCAATCATATCATAGATAATGATTATGCGCATCCTCAGAACGTTTGGCAAAAGTTTCAAATTCAAAGTTTAGGTCATTATAGCAATGTTTATCTGACATGCGATGTCCTTCTACTTGCTGACGTATTCACAAATTTTAGAAATAAGTGCATAACAACGCACAAGTTAGATCCGGCATTCTCTTACACCGCTTCCGGATACACCTGGCAGTGTATGTTAAATTACACTAAAGTTAGGCTGGAGCTGCTCACCGATGTTGATATGTTACTGTTCGTGGAAAAGGGTATAAGAGGAGGGATAACGCAATGTGATGCTAAGCACAGCAAGGCGAATAATAAGTACATAAATGTATACGATCCTAGCAAACCATCCACTTATATTCTTTACACAGATATGGTTCATTTATATGGATGGGCTCCAAGTCAATGTTTGCCGCGGGATTATTTCAAGTGGCTGAGCGAGGGGCAATTAAATTTACTAACCTCCGAATCAATTTTGAATTTACCGAATGATGCATGCAAAGGATTAATCCTAGAGGTGGATCTATTATATCCGAATAATTGGCATGATCATCATAAATACATTCCATTCTGCGTTGAACACGGTACTCCACCTGGTGGTAAAAATAGTAAACAGCTCGCAACGCTGCATTCTAAGACTAAGTATGTCGTTAATTACCGCAATTTGAAGCAATGCCTTCAAGCAGGCCTTGCGAACGTTCATCGCGCGATTAGCTTCAACCAATCACGTTGGCTCAAACCATATATAGACTTGAATACAAGGTTGCGAGCAGAATTCACTAACTCCTTCGAGAAAAACTTATACAAGCTTTTAAATAACGCAAATTTCGGCAAAACCATGGAAAATGTCAGAAATCACAGAATCATCAAACTTGTCACCAGGTGGAGCGGTAGGTATGGAGCCAATTATTACATGTCTCAGGCGAATTTCCACAGCAGAGAACTATTTGATGAGGAATTAATGGCTATCGAGTCATCTAAGGTGGAAATCTGCTTTAATAAGCCACTGTATGTGAGAATGGTTATTTTAGAAATTTCTAAAACATTAATGTATGATTTCCACTATAATTTCATGCAACGTCGGTTTAATGATG
Source organism: Vesta saturnalis (assembly GCA_036346205.1). Taxonomy (NCBI): domain Eukaryota; kingdom Metazoa; phylum Arthropoda; class Insecta; order Coleoptera; family Lampyridae; genus Vesta; species Vesta saturnalis. The sequence goes on along the minus strand of JARFJB010000610.1, from coordinate 2,856,474 downwards.
ATTGTATGAAATTATTATATATGGCTACCGATAGTGTACAAGATGAAATGCAAGAATACATACGATCTTATACACAATAACATTTCGCGTTTCGACACCTCTGATTTTTCTGCAGACAATCCCTAGAACATTCAAAGATGCAATGGTAAAGTTATTGGCTTTATGAAAGATGAGATGATGATAAGAGGTATTTGCTGCCTAATGGTATCTGTACACTGCCTTGGGGACATTTCAATATTTCCGCTACTATGGATTTAGGTTAAGAAATCATGTATTATTATTATTATTATATTTTAGATTAAGAAGTTATTTATTGATATTATTAGGTATTATCATCATCATCATTATTGCTATTATGCTATAGGTTAAGGGAATTATATTATTATTATATCTATACATAATACATATGTTATATGACAAATTATTTATTGCACGAAAATTTATAAACATGTTATACAAAATTGGTTTTATTAATCCATGAATCATGTGTTTTGTCCATACCAAGCCATCGAACATGTAACTGGTTCCCCTTACGCCGTAACACCTTCTCAACGAGCAATATATCCGGATGATCTGTTTACTGTAGTTCTTCAGCGTAAAATTGACGTAGTATCGGTTTAGCTTGGAGAAAAATGAGGAGTTTAGCCCTTTGCAAATATTGATTTATATTTAGAAATCCGAACGTAATCACCAACTTTGGATTTTGCTGTCCCCATTACCTTAATAGTATGAAACATAGGTAAATATGTTGATGCAGTTACATCCTTAGGCTTCATTCTAATCGTGGAATGCACTTTATCATTATATTCAGATGTAACTTCTTGCAACACATCTAGCCACTTGTATTTATCTCTAAAGCTGAATCGCTTGTATAACGAATTTTTCAACGTTCTTATAACCCTTTCAACAATGGATGCCTTTTTTTACAGTATACGTTGAGTAATGATGTATTCCATAACTTTTTATCAACTCTTCAAAATATTTATTATAGAATTCACCGCCCTGATCCGACTGCAAGTTTTCCGAAGCTCTACCCTCCTTCAAAATAGAAGTCATCGCTCGACAAACTTCGTCGCCATTCTTCGACTTTAAAGGGCGTGTCCATAGATATTTAGAATAGCAGTCTAACACTGATGGAATATACTTATCTCGCGATTCTCTTTGGCATACGGAATAAATTCGGCTAAATCCGTCTGGCAGAGATCATTCCCATGCTTGACGTTGGTTCGTTTCCTCACGAAATTGTTCCGCGCAGGCTTATGCAATTCTTCGACAACCGCCAACTTTAAAGACATTACTACTAGTGTAACTTATTCTCAATGTTATAAATATCCCTGCTGAGGATGCTTATATCGCCATATATACAATTAATTTTCTCCTCAAGTTTACGATCGCGCTCAGATAATAATTTTGCAATCGATAAATCGATATCACTCTATAAGACTTCCTTACACTTATTGATAACGTTGCAGACTCTTCTAGCTTGTGCATCGTAATTACCATCTTAGGTCAACTTTAAATTCGCCTCATCTACGTATCTCCTAGGTGCAACACCATCTTCTAGGATGGATTCAGAGACATTGCATATCGTAATTATCATTCCCAGTTAATTTGATATTTTCGGCTGCATGTTTTAAATGCGCTAGTGAATGTCTGCTAAACTTATCGATGGGCACTAGTATGCAATTATACCTTCTTCTCGGAGCTCTTTTTCGATACTAATGATTTCGTTATCATGACCAATATGACCTGCTGCTTTCGATACATGCAACAGTCTGAGCCGTTCAACAAGTTCGCGAGGAGTATTCCAGTATACATACTCCTTCACTCTATTCGATAAATTCCTCATGATGCCGCGACCGAAACGTTTCGTGCTGATTTGCGGCTTAATAATCTTACGGTATTTAGACAACTAGGTGCCCATAATTGCTCCGTGAGGGTCGTGATTCTTCCTTTATGCGTTACTTTTAGCTAGAATGTCAACGCAGGCTCTCATCCCTCAACGTAAACTTCTTCGGCTCTTTCAATATATGCAGCTCGTATAGTCCGGCAGTGCCTTCATATACCTCATCCTTTATAATTAGATTAGGTCCATCTATATCTCTTCGATAGCCCACTTATCTAAGTTTGGATCATAACGAAGGGCGTATGTAAATTTGTTCTTAGTTTCCGCGGATTAGTAATTCTACATAGTGGCGAGGTGAAGGATCATATTGCTCTAAGAATTCATCGGCAATGCCTGCGTCATCGAGTAATCGCGTTAAATTGGTTGGCTCCGCCTGCTCTTCCTCCTCTTCAGCAGGATCTGTTTCAGCAATAACGTCCGCTTCAACTAATGACGGAGGGGATCTAAACGTAGCAGGTGCTGGTTCTACACCGGTTTCAATGAATGAAGGTGCAACTGGAGGTTTGTACTTGAGAGGGTCAGGTGTTAACGATGCGGCAGGTACTTGTTTGAACTCCGATTTCACCGGTTCTACTTTAATTTCCGCGTTAGCAATTTGCTTCAAAGGATCCACTATAGGTTTATATGCAGTTTCCGCTAAACGATTTGTTTCAAGTTCACGTCTCTTCAATAATTCATAACATCAAAGTATTTTTTATAATTTATTACCTTAATAGTATCACACATATATCAACATTATTTTCTATTTATTACTAAATGCAATAATTAACTTTCAATATAGTTTTTGTATTTACAAATACATGACATACAAGTCTTTTTTCTAATTTATAAATAACATTATTATTTTCGGCTATTTTATTACTTTAAAAAACAATAATAATTTTTTAATTTTTCAACTTTGACAAAATTGTTTATATCTTTAACAATTCTTACAAATATTACTACTGACGAAGATAACTGTAAGTGTTATCGAAACGTTTAGATTGTATAATTTAAATACACCATTAAAAATCCCAAAATAGATAAGTATTTTATTACGAGTGTTAATGGTGAAAGTTTACATTTTCAAATAATAAAACTGTATTTTAGTTGTAAAAATGTAATTACGTTGCCTCGTAATTGAAATAATCAAACAAACCTTTACCGAAGAACATGAAGGTATAGATAGGTTTTCCTAATGAAATTTACTCTAGAGAAGTAAGTAAAAGATAAAAATTCAACAGTTTTAGTAGCAGAAACTGTTAATACTTAAAAATCCGTCCATTTTGCTGCAAAGAAGTACATAACTAAAATTTTTTAAAGATAATTAAATTTTAAGTAAACGTTTAATATAATACTTGGTAAACTTTAAAAATTAATTAAAATTAATGAGAATCAGATGTGTGTATATAAAAAGTTAATTAATATAGTCGTAGTTTACACATTTGACAAATGATTCAAAATTGACATTCGCATTAATGTGTTTATATTTATAAATGATTTGAGTTTGAATTTAAACGAAATTCTATTTAAAAACTATTATATTATACAGAGTAGACCAAAAGTCTGGAAACGCCCACTGTATACTCAGTGACGTGAAAATTGCAACTCCAAGAAGGGGTAGTAATTTTTTGACCAAACTTGGCAAAATCGGTAACTACTAAAAGGTATCAATTGATTAAAACTTCAAAAAAAAGAACAGAATATCAAGATAATTTTTATTGATAATGGGTTTTATCCCCCCCTCGTTGGTTACACACTCCTCCACTCGTTGTGGCATGGATTCCAGCGGATGGTCGATGTCCTCTTGAGGTATGGTGTCCCAAGTAACCTGCAATTTATGCTGTAGAGCTTGCATCGTCTTCGGAGGATGCTGCAAGTTTCTCGGTCTTCTCTCCATAATGTCCCAAACATGCTCGATCAGCGAAAGATCGGGAGTTCTGGGTGGAAATGGCAAGAGGTTAACATTATCCAAAGGTAATAGGTCCAAAGAACATCTTGCAATATGGGAACGGGTATTATGCTGCTGCAATAGCAGATCTTCCAACTGCTGAAGAAATGGAAGAATATGGGGTTCTACCACCTCATCCACATATCGTTGGGCGTTCACATTGCCTCAGATGAATACCAAACGAAACCTATTCCCATAAGTTATAACACCCCATACCGTAATCCCTACAATTTGATGCACATGCCTCACAACACAAAATTCAACCTTTCGACGTTCCGCACGTCTTAGTCTGGCCATCATACAGCCTTCATGTATCCCCAAACATAATCGGGATTCATCAGTGGATACCACCCTATGCCACTGTTGGTTCCAGTGCAGTCGCAACCTACACCACTCCAAATGTTGCCCTGGATGAATTTAAATTACGATTAATGACTGTTTCGGGCGTTCCCCTTTGGTGCGTTCCCGCAATTTTCCCCTTTCGGACGTTTAGGATACGAATAGGAACTTAACTTGCTTCAAATACTTAACTAAAAATTAAATTAAATTTTACAATATGCTCACTTGTACAGTGTTTGACTATGGTTGTGCCTACTTTGAGTTATGTCACAACTGTTTTTAACCGCCTCTCATTCACAATTTTTTTTACTCTTGTAGGAGTACTTATGCACACACTATTTTACAGGAAGACATTATAATAATGGTGCATTTATTCCTTAAGAACTTTCGTCAGTCAAAATTTAATGGGATGTGCTTTTCCGATGCGTCTATTGAGCGTGTTGGGCCTTCATTCTACAGAAATATATATATATATATATATATATATATATATATATATATATATATATATATATATATTATGTGTGTGTGTGTGTGTGTGTGTGCGTGAGTGCGTGCGTGCATGCGCGGGTGAGAGCATGTGAGCGTGAGAGTGTACTTGCATTGGTACGTGTGTGCGTTCAAGAGTGCGTTCGTGCAAGCGTGCGTAAGTGCGTGTGCGTATGTGTGAGCGTGTTCGTATGTATGTGGGCATGCGTGCGTGTGTACGCGAGTGCGCGTTCGTGTACGTGTGCGCGTGTCTGTTTGTTTGCCAAACCTTGTAATTAAAATAATCACAGCAACCTTTACCAAAGAATATTCAAGTATAGATGGTTTTTCTAAAGAAAATTTTCGGTAGAGAAATAAATAAACGCTTAAAATTCAAAAGAGTTTCAAGAGCAGAAATTGTTAATATTTAAAAATCAGTCGAATATAATGGGATGTGCTTTTCCAATCCATCTATTGAGCGTGTTATGCCTTCCTTCTACAGAATTTGTATTCCGATGGCGTTCTTCTTGGCAAATCCATATTCGACGAGAATTGTCAATTCATTGATCAATAAACTAATCGTTGAATTTAACAATGGCTTCTTCGGTAGAGGAATTTTCCATTATACAAATCCAACTATGAGAAACTTTTTCTTCTAGGATTTGAGCTAATGCAGCACTCCTGCTTTTGTGGTTCCTTACTTCCTGGTTTTCGTTTTACCAGTTTGTTAGACCTAATATTGTACTTAACTCAAAATACCTTGTTTAAAATGAATATAACATCCTTTGATAACTGTAGGAGGAAAAACTTCTATAGCATTATTAAGTTCAAAATCGATTTTTTTGTAAAAAAAATTCTTAAAAGTCGTTTGTACGTTACTTTTTTTTTGTCAGGTAGCAGGGCGTATATGCCAGCAACTCTGTACTACCAATATCAACGTGAATGATGTATAATTGGTAAAACAGTGAACTGCAGCTTTTAAAAGTCGCTTCGAACAGAAAGCAAGGACCTCTAGCCAATAAGTGACCTCCTTACATTGCCAATACAATCATTCTATCTAACATACCATCATAAACTCTGAAATCTTTATTTCTTCTTGTTTTTTCGGAAGGAAGCTAATCCCTTGCGATTTTTATAATGTATATTTCACTAATATAAACTGTGGTACATTTGTAACGATATCCTATCCTCTATCCCTAGCAATCATCTTCTCTTGACTATATATCTTCGATACTGATATAACCTTTCTGTTTTTCTTTTTTTTTTTTGGCGTCACATAAACGCTTGTCAACTTCATTTATTGCAATATCTGGAACACAGTTGTGGTTTTTCTCACTTATGATAATAACTTTGTTGCGCTTACAAGATTGCCGAAGAATTAATTTATTTTCGTAATATGGAAATATTAATATCATCTCTACATTGATGCATTACACCTAATCCATGATACTGAATCAATTGTAATAATTTAATTAGTTTGTAGACTATTTTTTACATCTAAAGTATAGACTTATTTTACCTTCATTTGCACTATTCATCTGGCGAAACGCTACGTAAACTGATTGATCATAATCTTCGAACAATTTTTAACCCACCCTACTTATCCTACTTATCCACTAGGGATGGTTTTATATACACTGGGTTTAGACCAGGTTATTAACCTGTTACTTCCTTAATACGGTAAATTAACTAAGTAATGGTTTTGATAATATTACAAGAAGCCGTAAGATATACATTTTTATTTAATTACGCAAATACTTTCAGAATGTACTCACCAAAACGTTGCGTAACAGCACCCTAAAAGGTGTTTCAAATGGTGAAACACAGATAAACTCATAAAAGGAAAAGGTGAAAGAAACGGAAACATACATACGGAAACGTCAAAATTAAATATTCAAAATAGTTCACATATCTTCCGGGATTTTATAATGCGCATTTACAACACCGGTTAATGTTTAAACACGTAATATACGATAAAAGAAGGGAAATTTTTTTTTGAATGAAATTTGTAAATTAAAGTAAGCAAAACTTTGTTTACGCTACGATAATCTCTCTATACTTGAAGCGTATAAAGCATTTCATATAGTACAACTCAAATGTTTAACCTAACAAAACTTTATTATAATTGCCAATAGATACAAAAAAATTCTCTCTCTTATATACTTACGCTTGCACATCATGAACGCAATCAAATCAATCCCTTTATCAAATGTAATCCCGATAAGCAAACGCGCGAGTTGCCAAAGTCAATTGTCTTCTATTCCGTATTATAACTTACGCTTGTCAATAAAAAAGACAAGTTATAAAAAATGTCTATCCCAGTCTTCTGAAATTTACTAGATTCATTTACGAAGTGAAGTCTTCCCAATATAATGGTAAAGAGACTTAATCAAGTTCTGTTAGTTCCTTAAACCAGCGGACTGAGTGCTGCATTAATTTATTAAATTAAGCTATATGTAAGTATGTATCTGATAATACAATTTAATGCAATGTTTTGCAAGCGACCTGAAGATATAGTTAGTTGTGTTCCAAACGTTTATTTGCAAGATTCGGATGTGCACAATCAGTGTCTCTAATTTATTAAACCGCATAAAGTCTATGCTGTTCTCTTATCGGGCGAATAAGCTGTTGGCATCGTTTTGTACAGATCGATGTGTACGATAAGGGATTAGCTTGGTTAGTCGGAAATATAACAAGTGATATACATGTAACCGGTACAAAATAGGAAACCAACAGCGGATCCTTTCTAACGCTTAATGTGTCTATATTAACAAAAAACTAATCATACTAGCAACCGTATCGTGCATAAATCTATATTAGTTAGGGTATACAATGCTTTAACAGTTAATATATTACAATGCTGGTCTTTAGGGATTATTTTATTGATTTTTTTTTATCATTTTAATGCGAATACTTTAAAGTACTGAAGCTCCAAAAATCGTTAGTATGTTGAATAATACCTAAGCTTTTAATACATTTCACCATTTGTTTGGAAAAGTCCTTTAAAAATCGGATTTGTTGAATAAAATTGCAATGCATCAATGAATTCATTATAAATTTTATGTGTAGTCTCAAATTCTTAGTTTGGTTCAGTAACTACAGATTTTTTGATTTGATTGATGCAGATCCAGAATTATTTCGCTAATAAAGGCACAAGAAACTATCCAATGTGAACGGACCTCAATGAATATGTGTACGCACTTCACTGGAGATTTTTAACCTGATGTTTTTCTGAAATCTTTTATTGTCCGTTCGTATAATGCACAAATTTTTGATATGTAAATTAAATGCGGTACAATTAATCAAGGGAAGATTGTATTTTTGATCATTTTTTTAACGAAAATATTAAAATCACACACCAGATTATGCAAAACACAGAATCTTCCTATAATTAGTAGGAATTAACTACAAGCTGCCAAAGTTATTTTCTATTTAAGTGAAATGGAATTTAGAAAATATATTCAATTAATACACTTCATTACTACTGCAGTAGATTTTGAAAGAAATGTTGCGACTACAAATAGTAATACTATATGGGAGTTTTCGTGTAGGGTAAAGTCGAGTGAGACGATCAATCAGTAGAAATGACCAATAGTCAAAACTTAGTTAAACCGTTGTACGATGGCGCTGCCTGTGCTCATTAGTAATAAACGTTCGCAGTAGCGGCCCGTGCTAAAGAAATTTGAGAGTGCTGCATAGAAGTATATTTGTAAAAATAAAAACAACAGGATGAATTCATAAAATGCAAAATTGAAGCAAAAATATCTGGTGTGGAACACCACACGACCTTCCAGCCTACAAAATGGAAATTAAAAGCAATGAAATAATTTTAATAACATTTATTTAGGATAACTATGCAACCACTTTTTTATACGTTCATAACGAAAACAGGCGACCTAAAACAATAATCTGTCAGAATGACGATATATATATATATATATATATATATATATATATATATATATATATATATATATATATATATATATATATATACTGTTTTTAATGAACGCACAGAAGTTCAATTTAATATTCACTAATTGTATTTTATTTAAAATTAACTTTTAAGTACGTACAGTGAAAGATTAACTATGTACTTCCCTAGTTACGTAACTACGAAAGTACATACAGTTCAAGTTTAAATCGATTGTGACTTGCCTCCTCGATAGCTCAGATGGAAGAGCCTCACTCTAGGGAGGTCGTGGGTTTAAGTTCCACTCGAGTTAATATTTTTTACTGTATATATATATATATATATATATATATATATATATATATATATATATATATATATATATATATATATATACATACGTTAACTTAAAAAAACATTCCAAAATTAATTAACTTTTTGACTTGCCTTGCGTTATATTAAGAAACTTTAAGTAGGTAAGATTGGAGACTTTTGGAACACACCACATTTCCAAGGTCCCACATTTCCAAGGTTGCCACAAAACCAAGGTCCCCACCGGACCAAGGTCAAAAAAGCGCAATGTGTGACCTAAATACATATCATTACCACAAAACCAAGGTCGCAAACCCCGCTTTCCTGTTCCACTACTACAAGGCCATCACTGTGACCTACTTTAAAACCACGCTTTCCTGTTCCACAATTACAAGGCTATCCGTGTGACCTAATTACATATCATTACCACAAAACCAACGTCACAAACCCCGCTTGTCTGTTCCACAATTACAAGGCCATCCGTGCGACCTAACGCGTTTTCCTGTTCCACAATTACTAGAACATCCGTGTGACCTCGTTGCTACTCTATCCCCCACTTGTATGTTTGTTGCTCACTTGTATGTTTTTTGCCCACTTGTATGCTTTTTTGCTCAACCTCACTTTTTACCAAAAGAAAAGAAAACGATATGTTAATATATTTAATTAATGTAGAAACATGTACAAATGTATTACTCAGATATATGATTTTCTTTAGGAATAAAACATTTTGATTTAGTACAAGTGCAGAAGGTCCTCTCCACTTCCGTTTCAGTACATCTGCGCGGACGCGGTGCGAGGAGCTGAGCATACGTGCAATGTGGTGCCCATCGTAGGTGTTCCTGTAACGGATTGACATCTGGCTGCCATCGGTTTATTCTAACCCCACACATGAAACATTCAACCGTATCGTCTGAAGATGTGGAAATGAATCCTGCTGCAGCAAGCGATGAGGGTGAGTGAACTCCAGACCATGTTCGATACGTTAGTAATCGTTTATCGAAACAGTTGTAATACTGAGGATAATAAAAGTTTGAGTCACACATGTTAACATCAGCGAAAACAGTATGATATTGACAGGAAATAATGTATTCTATACAATATATACAATATATACAATATATACAATATATACAATATATACAATATATACAATATATGCAATATATACAATATATACAATATATACAATATATACAATATATACAATATATACAATATATACAATATATACAACATATATACAATATGTACAATATATACAATAGATAAAATAGATACAGTAAAAAAAAAGACTACTCGGCTACGTAGCACACCTCATCACACAGTATACATGAGTCATCATCGTACACATCGTATAACTGTGTGAGAGGCGCCCTACACGACGAGCACCAATAATATTCGTGCGACAGGTAGTATCGCGCAGTCCAGCGCCCCATATGCATATGATGGTCCACTACGCGGTAATCTCCTGGTTTCACTCGGGCGAAACTACAATGTCACAAATGCATGAAGTCCACCAGATGGTAGCGAACATATATTGATACAATGTAGGCATATGCTGTTACACGGCTTGTCGAAAAGTGCTCGCGTATTACCTTGCTCAATTCGGTATACCACGCTGAATTCCACTGAACCAGTTCATAATTATTTCGTAGCACTTTGGTTATGGAAGCCGGTAGTATTCCTTCCTTTTCAAAATTTACCCAGTTCGGAATTAATTGACACGTCCGTCGCGTACTAATTTGAAATAGGGTTTGTGGTTGGTACATTGTAGGAGTCTTCCAATCGTCTTGCACTGGAGTAACTGACATAGTGAAGATCGGTAACTATGGTATATGTAAAAAACCCCTCCCTTTAAGTATACGAATAATACTGAGTGGGGGTATGTAACCTTGTGTAGTGAACTTGTTGTGGCAAAGTGGAGCAACCTTGGAAATAAGTATGCCTAGGAATCCTTGAAGTAGTGGTGAATACAAGGTTGGAAAAAAAACAAAATGAGTAACAGCCTTGAACGAAAAGAAAACCTTGAAAAGGTGTAACCGACAAGACCGCTAAAGCAATGTGTGGTATAATGTGAAGGTCACGTAAGTAGCCTTGAGGAGGGTACATAGAGGGAGAGTGTCATATATAAAGAGAGGAATGTATGTAAAGCCAGTATCGTATATAATGGATAACATCGTACGTCAAGCCATAGAAAAGGCGAAGATTATCGGTGCTATAAGTTCAAGTAAATATTGCGATATTTTGCTTAATAATGTGCATTATTTCTTAAATAAAAGTAAAACAAAGTTTGTTAGTGTCGGTCTATCACCCAAATTTGGATTTGAGCCAGTCGTAAAACTCGGTGGATCGAAGAGTGGTGGAGTGGTGTTTGACAAGCAGGAATGGCGTATACTTATGGATAATCAAGGGGTGATTACTAATTATTTCTACAGTCCTGAAGGAACATGGCTACCTACCAAACTGGGATCGAAGACTATCTCGTACGAAAATATTAACAAGAAAAAAATTATACGCCTCTGTGATAGTGACGAAGTTGATGTCTATTTAGGATGGGAGTTTATAGAACAGTTATGGAAGCTTTTGAAGATAATATATTACCAATTGGCGTTGGCAGATACTGTGAACTTTCCAGAGTTTTATAAAAACCTAATAAAGTCGGCAGCGGTAATTCCTGAATGTAACATTCACCAAGTTATAGGTCCATTGCATGATGTATTTGAGGTCAACATAGCCTGCCTTCTGGAAATGGAGGAATTTGCCAAGGAGAAACTATATATGGATATGGATCTTGCCAAACCTATAACTGAAAGGGGGGTAACGCACGTGTAGTCAATAGTGGATAGTATTAGATGTTAGTCAATATGTGGATGTGTTATAGTGCGGAGTCGTGGCCTAAAGCTGTAGATTGTTAGTGCAGTCCAAAGACTAATATGCCAGTTACAATCATTAGAATTCGATGCTGATCATGAAAAAGTGTATGGAATGGGTAGATTTAGTGATGACTATTTAAATAATCTAGTTAATAAGTATGGGGGAGGAATACGCCTTTGTGAAAAATACTTAACATCGCATGTAGGTGATATAGAGTGTATTTGTTGTATAAAGCGATTAATAGAAGACCTTAAAGAAATATCATTGGAGCAATTTATACACGAAATAGAAAGATATTTACCGAATTTTGAGCCATCAGATGACGACTCACCCAGTGAAGAAGGTGTGCATTAATGAGTCCAAAAACGTAGTTCACTACATAGTAGTATGGGAGTTGGCGCACAGGCATGCGCGAAAAGGAGAATGGGAACAAATAGCTAGAGATTCTGCACGATTTACAAAAAGAATAGATGACTGTGGTAATATAATTTCACCAATTCTCGGAAAACAGCATCGTGAATGTGTGTTTGTCAGACGCTTTAGTAGTATGTAGTGATATAAATGTATAGGATAGTATTAATAAAAAAAAAGTAAAAAAAGGTCTGTTTATTGCATATTAATATTACAGTATATATAATTAAGGTTAATTTGCGTATTACACAATGTCTTTGGTAGAAACCCAGGAGTATCAAAACCCAACCACTTAACGAGAGCTTTATTCCCTTGACGTCGGATGACACGTTCAACTAGATGAATGTCTGGATGTTTAACACTTTGTAGTTCGGGCTCATAGAACCGACCTTGAACCTCTTCATCTCGAGTATCACGTAATGTGTAGGTGAGTGGGCTTGAACGTTTAACTGTTGATATTCGAAAGACTTCGTAACTCCAATTAGGTGTGTATCCCTTAGAGAATATGCTTCTATGTTTGCTAATGCTTACATGTTCCCCCACTTTAAATTTAGGTGTTTTACGGTCAAGAATTTTTTGACATTTTAAATGTTTTGAAATAGATGCACTATTTTTTTCCGATACATCTACCGGTTTGTATCCAGTTGTTCTATGCTTTCTTGAATTATACTCGGCGACAATGTGCGGTAATATTGATAGCCACTTATAGGATCCTTGCATGCTGAAAGTTTTCCACATTATTGCTTTAAGGGTGCGATTTACACGTTCGACTATACTACTTTTCAAGGTGGAATAACTACTGTAATGATTGATATTAAATTTTTCATTACTTTTTGAATTCAGCATTATAGAACTCAGTTCCCATATCAGTTTGTATATGTGTAGGTGTCCTTTTCAGACCAGACAAATGTTTATCCATTACATCCGCGACCAGTTTACCATTCTTGCGTTTGATGGGAAAAGCCCAAACATATTTAGAGAATGCATTTATTATTACTAAAATGTATCGAAATCCTTTATTCATCCGAGCATATGGTATCATTTCCACTAAATCAGCTTGAAATAGATCATTTAAACCTTTTAGTACAACACAACGCCGCGAAAAATTTCTTCTTGCAGGTTTGAGCAGTTCTTCGACAACATCGGCTTTACTCATTTTTTTGTGCTTTGGATTTTACTACGAACTCTACGTTGAATATCGTTGCAGTTGAAAACTTTACAAACGTCGTCATGGTTACACGAATTACATCGTTACTCTTAAGAGGTTGACCAATTACATCCTTTGCCAGCTCAAATGTTGTACCATCTATGTTAAGCTCAAGAGTTGAATGACTCCACCTGCAATGTACTATAGTACCGTCGTTACAGGGATAGGTATATTGATCACCTACGCCGGTAGATATACTAATGTTCTTCTTTGTGGTGATTCCAGAAAATGATATGAAAGTTTCATAAGACAGATCGCTATGATGAACAATATGTTTCCCAAATTTATCCACTGTCATTTGATGATGAAGATGGCCTCCAAATTTATCTATTGGCATCACTGGTGGACATATAGTACTATCTTTAGTGATAGTCGTAGTAGCAATGAAAGTAAATGACTATAGTGGTAGTTTTATAACAAGTTGTGTTACTTTATTACTTTTGCGTTACGTAGTTCATCAATTATATATATATTATTTCGTTGTGATTGCTAGTATTTCCTTCCGACATTGATCCTAATAATTCCCTTAACCAATCGACTAACTTATTCGGATTATTCCACGGTACAAACTCAATAGGTTTATTATTGTATCGCAATAGCTGCAGTCCACCACCTCTTTTGGATATAGAAGTTGTTCGAGATCTGGTGGGTGGAGGTGCAATGACGATGTGGCAGAACGTTTTCTAGGCTGAAGTAATGATTTAATGATTTCAAGGTACTTCTTACTATTAGTTCCTCGGATTTGATCATCAGGGTTATAATTACGTCGGGCACCATGCGTACGACGCAAAATGTCATTGTAGTGCTATAGATCCCTCTTTTTGTATCCCGTAGGAACTTTTTTAAAAAGTAGTTCATATAATCCCGGTGTTCCCTCATAATCTAGGAATGATCCATCGGGAAGAGCGATTCGCAAAATTTCTCCAACAAAATCTAGTTCAGCATCGCCTATAAAAAATTTCTCTTCTTCAGGAATAAAATGCACACCGTACGTTAAGTCATATTCATCTTCGGTATCTCTAAAAATACCTTCGACGTAGTATTTCGCTAATCCTTGGTATTGATTAAGATACTCATCAAAGGCGGGTTGAGATCCAGCAGCTAGTAGTTCCGATTTCAATTGTTGTAAAGTAGGAATTTCCACCTCGTCGTCATGTGTGACATCAGCAATCACAGATTCTTGTAGAGGTGTGGGAATGGTGTCAGGAACAATAGTACGCGGCTCCTTACGTATTCTAGAGGATTTCGGTGTATAATGTAAAAATACTTCATTTTCATGTGCAATGGACTCCTTTTTTCCGACTTCTGGCGTAAGGGGTTCAGCTTTGATGAGAGAACCATCATTTTTAGTAATTAATTGTTTTAATGGTTGTGTAATAGGTTTAAAGTGTACCTCCATTGCACGTTCTGTAAGTGCAGAATCTTCTTTCAAACTAGCATATTTCTGTTGCACACTCTTGCGAGCACGCAAAATGTCTTGTACCAAGCGCTCCTCCATTACGACTGTACGTTGACAGTCCTAGTAGATTATTTATACTGCAATGAAACAGTCAAATCTCTTACGGTAACGACCGTTATTAACATCGCTTTCTTTATCAATCACAAGAAATCCGAATTTATCACGCCAGCAACAGCAACACAAGTCTTTAAATTTATCAAATGACATCAACATTAACGTGATCATCATACACATGCTTGAGATTAGTGTGATCTTGTTGAAAAAGAACAAGTAAATTTCGCATTATCACGTATAAGCTGTTTTGGAATTGAAGAATACGTTTGACTGATAGAAACAATCATTATTTCGATGTCTGCCAAAACAAAATGATCTCTAATTTCATTTTGTTTATGACATGCTACATCATCAAAAATCATTATTGAATTTTTACGGGACTCACTAGGAGGTATAACATCACTATTATCACTGTATTCGAAATACCTAATTTCCTTTATGGGTGCCAGTAACTCCGCAGGTACTGGTATTTAGGTTGGTATAGAGATTTGCAATATATATAGACATTTTCAAAACGTAAGCCATTTGGATGTTCTAATAAGCTAATCATAACATTGGTTTTCCACAGCCGGATGGTCCGACGATTATACCTCGTTTACATCCCCTCTTAGTAAACCGCGGTGTTTAGAGTACTGCTCCTTGTTAGGAGTAATGTCATAATTTTGATAGGTAATTCTGTATCTTGCGGAATGAAACGGATGTCACCCATTATGGTACTAAACCACGACTTGTATTACGCTTCTATATATATATATATATATATATATATATATATATATATACACCACGTGCAGAAAGTAGTTTAGTAGTGAAGTGTCAGTCAGTGTGGTATGAAGTATACATCCCAGCGTCAGAGGAAAAAAAAAGGTTTAGGATTAATTAATACTTTAATAAATAAATTACCCGTGGAGTTGCATATACCCGGATATCGATATTGTGGGCCAGGTACCCGTTTACAAAATCGATTGTGGCGACAAAGGTATTAACGTATTGGACGAAGCGTGTAATGAACACGATATTGAATACTCCCAGTCAAACGATCTAGGACGACACATAGCAGATAAGACTTTACAACAAAAAGCTTGGAATAGGTTTCGTTCTACCGACGCTACCTTTGGAGAAAGGGCAGCTGCATTAACCATAGCTGGTATAATGAAAGGAAAACGGACAATGGGAATGGGTGGCAAATCACGGAAAGGACAAAAGAAATTGGGAATGGGAAATAAATCACGACGAAGGAAGCATTCTCGCAGAGCAATTTCGTTTAACAAAGCAGTCCTTCTAGCCCGACGTCGTGTTGGTGGTAAACTTCGATCATCTTTAAAATCGACAATACAGCAAGCCTTGAGCGCTCTAAAACACAAAAAAATTATGTCACCCAAGAGCAGAATATTGCCAATACCATAACATGGGGGATTCATACCTCTTATTCCCTCTTTGCAGCATTAGGAGCTTTAGGGTCTCTAGGTGGCGGTGCTGGCAGTCGCAAAAGCGGTAACTGACGCAAAAGCTGCGACAAAAACGTTAGACGAAACCAAACGACACAACCAAGCAATGGAAGCAGCTGCATTAGGAAAAGGTTTATACATAAAGCCTTATAAACAAGGGTTAGGTATATATTTACAACCGTATTCAAAAAACTCCCACTGAAGCTACCACGTCACGCCTTAAGTAATGTTGAGCTATCAAAATTTGTGGAGCAATTACAGATTCCCTATTTTAGAGGGATATATATGCGAGATAACTTACCTACACGAATCCATGCGAACGAATGTGGTATTGTGAATCTGGATGATCAAACTAACAAGGGTACACACTGGACAGCTCACATTAAGCGTAACAGACATATTACATATTTTGATAGCATAGGACATATTAAACCACCCTTTGAATTACTCCACTATTTTAAAAGTGATATTAGCAGAAACACAATTGAGTATAACTTTACCAAGGTTCAAGAGTTTGATACATACAACTGCGGTCATTTAGTCTTACACTTTTTATATAACTACTCGTACTGATTTTCAGTAGTCGTTACGTGATCGTAATGTCGTACACATTTACATTTACCGGCAAAAAGTGTATCTTGCAAGCAACCTTTAATCCACCGATTTTTCTTGAGAATGAGTCGGAATACGTAATGGGATTGACTTTCAATACTATACAGAATGTTACTTCAAAGAATAACCAACTCGTATTTGGAAACGATAAAATTACAATACCACCAGGATCATACGAAATCGCGGATGTGAATAAATATATTAATGAGTTAGTGAAAAGTTCGAGAGCATTTATGCATTTACAAGCGAATAATAATACTATGAAAGCAAGTGTGAAAGCAACCCATGACATTAACTTCAATGTGGAAAATTCGATAGGACCTATGCTGGGATTTAATAAAACTGTTTACCAGGCTCAGAAAGTGCATACCTCTGATACTCCTATTAACATTATCAAAATTAACTCATTAATTATCGAGTGCAATATAACAAGTGGTAGTTTTAAGAATGGTGAAACATCACACATAATTCATCAGTTCTTTCCCAGTGTACCAGCGGGGTATAAAATAATAGAGTCCCCTCAACATGTCATCTATCTACCTATCAATACATCTACCATTTCGACAATAACACTTAAAATAGTAGACCAAGACGGAGATCTCGTCAATTTTAACGGGGAAGTCATAACGATAGGACTACATTTAAATAAAATATGGTGACGCGCTATAACACATGTGCATGTACCCAGTGCAAATCAAACTATAAAAGATCAAAGTGTGGAAAGGTGAGAGTCAGTAAGCGTTCAGCGCCCAAAGCATTGACACCGCAGAACAAAGCATTATTGGAAAGTCTCGGCTTTACAGTACTACAATGAGTATATTAAACGTTAATGAAAAAGTTGTCGTTGATAATGCTATCCTTAATTCCGAACTGTACACCCATCAGCCATACACTACTAGATTTGGAAACAATGATGAAATCAGGATACCCATTCAGGAAGACATGTGCACTCTACCATCCGAAAGCTATGTCTACGTAGAGGGACGATTATTACGTCAGGATGGTACTGTCTCTAACACCGCAAGGTTCGTTAATAACGGTATCGCATTTTTATTCAGTGAAATTAGATATGAAATGAATGGAATAATGGTAGATTCCGTAACGAAAGTAGGATTAACGTCGACAATGAAAGGATCGACGTCCAATGATCTCGGCCGTCATGAAAATGCAGGTTGGTTTCCTACTGCAAACAGTACACTAACAAATGCTCAAGGATACTTTAACGTTTGTATACCGTTGAGAATGCTACTTGGCTTTGCCGAAGATTACAATAAAGTGATTTTGAACATTAGACAAGAACTGGTATTAATTCGTAGTAACATTGATACCGACGCAGTAATTTCAACTGTAGAAGAAGCATTAAAAGTTAACATAGATAAGATATATTGGAAAGTTCCACACATCATTCCGGCATAAGCAGAGGAGTTGGCGTTAACGAAATACATTGATAAAAATGTAAATACGCCAGTAACATTTCGAAGTTCGGAAACCCACATATATCCGGCCGTTCCAGCAACAGATAAGCATACATGGGCAATCAAAACATCTACTAGTATAGAAACACCTAGATACATTATTATAGGATTTCAAACTGGGCGAGAGAATAATGTTATGCAAGATACGAGCAGATTCGATAAATGTGCACTAAATAATATTCGCGTGTTCCTGAACACGGATCGTTATCCGTATGACAATCTCAACGTTAATTATGATAACAATTGCTTTGCTACGTTGTATGAAATGTTTGCTAAATTCCAAATGTCGTATTACCAAGGAGAGGGGCAACCATTACTCACCCGCACCCAATTTGCCACAGCTGCACCGTTGATTGTCGTAGATTGCTCAAATCAAAAAGAAGCATTACACTCTAAAGCAGTAGTTCTTCGTGTGGAGTTTGAAACAGCTGCAAACATAGCTGCCAATACGATAGCATACTGTGTTATACTCCACGATCGTTTAGTTACATACAACGCGTTAACCAAAGCAGTACGACAGTTGTAATACAATGTCCGTCATAGTCGATGTACAAGGGTTTAAAATTTCAAAAGCTTTTATACCAAAAGAACTCGCCATTTATAATGGGAAACAAATTGCCCATTTTATTTTTAAATCACCGTATCCCTGGCATACGTTGGATGCAGAGTCGTCGTCAAGCTACTTGGTTAATACATAACCAGCACTGTATTAAATGGGAAGAAGGGTATACACCACCACACCACTTTCGAAGAATGCTCGAGAGATTGATTCAGCCAACAGATTCTGTCTATGTCAAGGGCAGAGAGAAAGCAGATTACATCAGAAAATTTGTGACCCAGCCTGTTATTGAACTTGAGGAAAGTCCACCTCTTTCTGCTATGCAACCCGTTTCTTACTTTCACTGTGAATCATTATGTCACTGTGCTTTGAGTACTGTATATCATTTATATAATACATATATAATGCAATAAGTCTTGTACACATTTTTTTTAATAAAAAAATAGTAAATAATGTTTTTCTTATTTTTTTTTTTATTTATATCACACATTATTTGTATAGCATATATTCTCTTACTAACGAATTAGTACATAATATTAATATATGTTAAACAACTAAAGGAATAATACAACTTATTATTAATATTAGTTTCATTATGGAGAGAATATATAGGAAAGAAACTAGCAAGTGTCAGTACCCAAACTATTCTTCTTCCGGTTAATATAAATTCATTTACTTAGCAACCTGCAATAGTTTGTTCAACGGATCAGCATTCTCCAATTCCGGTATTCGCCAATGCCCCCACGCCAATGTGGAACACGTATCACGTAGTCGATACCGTTTGTCATCCTGGGACCTAAAGGCAATTTTGTTTAACATTTCGGTATATATATCATGTAAGGTTGATCGAAACAAGCATTTTACACATTACTGTTTTATCAGACCCCTCCGCAACCGCTTTGTAGTCTACTTCCGTCAACACTTTCTGAATAACAACTTTCTTAACACCTTTCGCTTTCTTAACAACTTCATTATCAGCAAGCTTGAGACAGCATGACTTCGATCCAGCACCATAAAAATAATGAATCGCTTTCCCTGCGTACTCATCTTTCATTCGTCCAACGACGGAAGCAGTCGTAGGAATACCATGCAACTCATTATGATAGTTGGAAGTATCATATTCGTCTAAATTATTTCGCATGTGTGCATACATATCATCAGTTACTATCTCAACAATCAAAGAATCCGTGTCAGTATAGAGCAACGTGACATTCGTGCCATAATGAGCTCGTAAGATATCATAAAAAACCCGATACATTATAATTTTGGAAAGATCTAAAATACTGAATCCGACATAGACGGGTTTGTCGTACGTAATTACCTGTTTCGACAATTCCGCCGCAAACAATTTATCAGTGAATTGAATAAAATTTTTAAATTGCGGTTTTGCAACGTACCGTGCTAGACCTACCCGACGACCGTTATTTTCCCAATGTGTTAACGGTTTAATAACTCTTCGTTAATGGACATTTTCCATTGTTTTACCAAACACGCCATTATTCATAATTCTATAGAAATCCTTTTCGAACTTGTTCTGTGCTGTGTTGCGGAGAGCTGTATTAAGGTCTACGTATGGTATTAGCCACGGACTCTGACGAAAGCGTAAAACCCTATGAATACGAGTAACAATTAAGCCATGCTCTATACATTGTTTTAAATAGCGGTAATGTATAACGTAGTTGGTCTTATCACACAGGTTAGGGATTAACTTCTCCTCCTGGGAATGTGGTGCGCAGATCATTTCAGGACAAAACGGATAATCGTTGTGTTCGTCACGCTTTGTTATCGTCCGAAGCGATCCCTTGCTCCACATCGCTCCCTGTGGTTTGGTTTTGTAACGAAACCTCCTGCATGCCATATGGTGGAGTAGATACTGACATCCAGCATGCTGTTTTTTGATATCTCAGTAAAGAATCCTTTCGAGAAAATTTCTTGAAACATTCACATTGGAACATTTTTGCTGCAACAAAGAAAGAATAATAACTATATGCTGAAGTGTAGGTTGATGTGAATAAGGTACTATACGTGTTGGATAGGAAGTAGCAGAGATGCAATGAAACTAACACTTACTATTCTTTGAAGACATGATGTAACACCGCTTTATAAGACTTGAAACTTTACTTGGTGGCGCATAAAGACGGACTGACACTGTAGTGGAACCGCTCCTTCTTAAATACAAAATTTGAAGTGTTAGTAAGTGGAATGAGGGGCAGAAGTGGTGAATCCAGTCCCCTCTCCCCAGATAACGAGTTGCTACCTAAATTAAAAATATCATTGTTCACATTAGAAATTATTCTTTACTTCTATATATAAGTTCCAACATAATCCTTGTTACACCATTGAAAATCCTTTTCTTTTCCAACCTACATATACATATGTAGGTATAAAAGGTTATGAAATCGACTTTTTTCACTATCGCTAAATCGAATTATTAGCTCATTTTACAACTTTTGACCAAGTTTCGTCAAGATCGGTCACGATGTCTGGATGTCTTATCTGTATGTGTATGCCTGTATGTTCAGATCCACGATAACTCCAGTAGGTATGTTGGACACTTGGGCCAGACAGTTGCGTGCGCAACTGCCTAAACCCAAATCCCCCCATGTTAGGAGTTACATTATAGGAAGGGGGGTTAAAAAGGAATCCGTTTTGAACTGTATTTGAGCTGTATTTGAGCAGGTTTTGAGCTGGTTTGAGCTGGTTTGAGCTGGTTTTGAGCTGGTTTTGAGCTGGTTTGAGCAGTATTTAAGCTGGTTTGAGCTGGTTTGAGCTGTATTTAAGCTGGTTTTGAGCTGGTTTGAGCTGTATTTAAGCTGGTTTGAGCTGGTTTTGAGCTGGTTTTGAGCTGGTTTGAGCTGTATTTAAGATGGTTTGAGCTGGTTTTGAGCTGAACCAAGAAGAGGCGCAACGATATAGGATTTTGTGTAATAGGCGTATGTTGGGTTGCCTAATCGAACTTTCTGTAATAACTTATAAACGCGTAATTATGGAAAGCCTGCTTTACCAGATAGTTGAAAAACAAGATTTGATTTACCTGCTGGGTGCTTCATTGTTGCTATGTAAGCATATATTACCACCTCATGTTTACTTTATTACAGGTATTACACATATATAATTGTGATTTTCCTGCTTACTGGCAAAATCAATAAAAACACTTATCTATATAATAATAAAAATACTTTATTTCCCACAGGAAAACGGAATTACACGTTATAATTACTACCTGACTTTGTATAAGCACACCACTAATGAAAAAATAGAAATAACAATACAAATGCATACATAAGGAAAGTGTTTAAATGAATAACATATACAGAAAAAACCAGTTTATGCAGAATTGTTAATTCGTCTGATGACATGTAATTATTTTTGTACGATTTGTAGGTTTTGTCAGATTCTAATTAACTTTTTTATTTTCAGCCAGAATTAATTTTTAAACATATTTAAAATAAAATACATGATTTCCCTTTTATTGCAACTTCATTATAAGTACACACATACCATTAATTAAAAATCGTTCAATAAGAAATCTATTTGTTAAATAAATATCACTATTTTAAATTCTAAGAAAATAAGAAAAAGCTGAATTGTACTACAACTTATTAGCATAGTAGACTTGTTTATGAGTTAAAAAAACTACTACAACTGGGTTGACCTTTGTACGCTAAATTTATACACTTATTTGGAAACGATGTAATTACAGGTTTTATCAGTATCATCGTGAATATATAGCTAAATTCCTTTACCTTTAATAATTAAAATGAAATTTAAAAAAATTGAGAACATTAATTGCAATTTTTATATAAAAAAGAATGTATTTATAGATTCTATACAATACATATACGTGCTCTGCAAATAGTGTTAACGAAATGATGTTATTAGTAATACGTACTTAACATACGCTCTTCATTAATACCAAAAAATGTATTATTTACTACTTATTAATTATACTTGCAGTATAATTAGCTAAATAAATGGTATTGTTTTGCAAGTCATAGTAAATAAACTAATAAGTATTAAATATTGTTTACAACTCGTAATGCACTAGTTGACGATTACAATTTGTATAAAGGTCACCTGTCTAGACTACATCCCTGCAATACGTGTCATATTCGTTTGATTGCTAAAAGTTGTTTATTCCTTTGTATTAAGCATAAATTTTTTTTTAATACTCGTGGTTGATCTAGGTCACTGCCAGACACATCATGGCCAATCACGAAGCAGTTTAAATCGTTTCAAGGCATCTTCTGGCTATATAAGAGGTGCATAAAACGCATTTACGTTATGTTCTCGAGTAGTCCAAGTCTTTCACGTCGTTCCAGTACGGGTTGCTGAGACTGGCAATCTAGCTCGAGATCCAACACTTCCTTGGGGTGTGCAAGTCTTACTTTACACCTTAGTGGGGTCGATGAGACTGCGATTCACCAAGGCCTTCTCAGCATTCTGGCTCGACTACAACACTTCCTTGGGGTGAATCTAACTTTGCACCCCAAGGCCTTTCAGCAGCATCCACTTCGAGGTTATACCCGGACCTACTCCGTCGTCGGTAAGCATAATGTACGAGTGAATGTGTGAGTGTGTGAGTGTGAGTGTGAGTGTGTGCTTCAGTGTGTGTGTGTGTGAGTGTGTGCTTCAGTGTGTGTGTGTGTGTGTGTGTTTGAGTGTGTGAGAGCGCTGAACGGCTTGGTACCACCTGTTACACGGTAAATACTGGTGTTCCTCATGTTGAGCACCCCTAACACAACTTTTTTTATGTGTACGATGACGACTATTTTATATATTATGTGATGAAGTATGTTATGTTGATTCCTTATTTTTTTTTATGTATCTCTTGACTATAGTGTATAGACTAATTATTTCCTGTCAGTCTAGTAGTGTGTTTATCGCTGCTAACATGTGTAACCTAAACTTTTGTAATCCTCAGTATTACAACTGTTTTGATAAAAGCTTACTAACGTATGTACTAAATCAACATGTTTTATCCTACAGAAAATCATATATCTGAGTAATACATGTTTCTAATATAATTTATATGTCTTGCTTTCTACATGAATTAAATATATAATTTGTACATGTCTTTATTTCTATATACAATTTGTACATGTCTGTCTTTCTACATGAATTAAATATATAATTTGTACATGTCTTTATTTCTATATACAATTTGTACATGTCTTTCTTTCTACATGAATTAAATATATTAACATATCGTTTTCTCTTATTTTGGTAAATAAAGTGAGGGTGAGCAAAAAAACATACAAGTGGACAAAAAACATACAAGTGGGCATAAAACATACAAGTGGGTAAGAGTGGCAACCAGGTCACACGGATGTTATTGTAATTGTGGAACATGAACGCGCGTTAGGTCGCACGGATGGCCTTGTAATTGTGGAACAGGCAAGCGGGGTTTTAAAGTAGGTCTCACGGATGGCCTTGTAATTGTGGAACAGGAAAGCGGGGTTTGTGACCCTGGTTTTGTGGTATTGATATGTATTTGGGTCACACATTGCGCTTTTTTGACCTTGGTACGGTGGGGACCTTGGTTTTGTGGCAACCTTGGAAATGTGGGACCTTGGAAATGTGGTGTGTTCCAAAAGTCTCCAATCTTACCTACTACTTTATGAAGAAGAGTTATGTAAAATTAAATTTTTCTTAAAAAATATGTATACACTTTTTCTTACAGAATTAACCGTTATTCAGATAATGAAAAATTTTGAACTAACACAGTAGTGATAAGGGGTCGGTTCTGAACCAAAGGTCACTAGCCCTCTGGTATTGAGAAATGAAAGTTCTTGGAGCTGGTCAAGGTTAAAATTAAAATTTTTGTAGCTGTTCAAAATGACAAGGTGAAATCTAATAGAAATTTCAAGGTCATCATATTAGAATTCTTAGAAATCTAAAAATACAGTTTTCAAGGTCAAAGATTATTGACCTGCACGAGTGGTGAATCTAAAAATAGAAATTCCAAGGTCGTCATATTACAATTCTTAGAAATCTAAGAATAGAGTCTTCAAGGTCAAAGATTATTGACCTGCAGGGATATCATATAACATTTGTTAGAAATATAAAAATAGAATAAGTGCATAGAAACAAGAAGAATGACAGGTTGTTGTCTATGCTAAAAAGTAGACCAAGTTCAAACGGTACTTATATTGACTAAATTGAGTCAAGCTCAAATAGTTGTTTAAACTAAAAGTAGGCCAAGGCGGGCTACTTGACCAGTTTAAACATTTTGTGATAGGCACCCAAGTCAAGGACACATCATTTTTATATAAACCGCATCGAGGTGTGTGTTGAGATCAGTCAGTTAGAAACTTGTAACATACTTGTTAAACATACAATTAGCAGGGTGAAACCAAAGCACCTTTTGCAAACCTTTTAAAAATAAGTGTGACTTCGAGATATCGAAAAAGTATAAAGTGATTAATGTGGGAGTAATTAATACTATGGATGGAAATGGATAATTTTAAATGTGTTACCTCAACGCTTTTATGATTATTTCAAAGAAGGAGAGACTCGAATTATGCAATTTAAAAGGCTGCTAAACACGAAGGATGTGTTCATAAGTAGTTTGGGTGCAGCTGGGAAAACAACAAATATAACGTTTTGTTTTTAATAGTAGTAGTTTTACAACACCACCATCTGTAAATTACACATGCTTTAACTAGAATCATTTCTTAAACAGTGTTTAGTCGTAGTGCATTTGTGAGAAAGTGAACTCATAATGCAAGCAGCAATAAAATCATTTCTGGAACGATCTAAACTCAGAAGTTCACCGTTATATATGGATACCTCACATCGTTACAGTAACAATATGAATAATAATTTAACATGCTGTCAAAATAGTGATAGTATGAAATGAGAGAAAAGATGAAGGTTATTCTTCTCCTAACACTTACTGTTCATCATTTCAACATAGGGATGAAGTGTATAAACAAGCAGCTAATGAATACTTAATCGATTGTGCTTATTATAAACTATCGAACGATAGTCGTGTGTATGGGGTGCGGTAACTGTGATCAAAGTAATAACGTGTTATTAGACATGAAGGAATGGAGTGAAATTCTAAGATGGAACTCATATGTAGAATTACAATTTTTCCGAACCCAAGAAATTGAAAACAAAATTGATTGGTCAAATGTAAACGAAGAAGAAGATATCATCTATGATCAACATTATGAATCTCTGTCTAGCAATCTTGGTATTTATTACAATTGGGAATTGGTTAAAGGATATGACAGAATTTTGAACATTGTTATGATAGAAAACTGCAACTGCTGTTCTTGCACGTTCAATGCTCATAATGTAGAAGAACTATTCAATTTAAAGGATATAATAAGCTATAGATTGGAATTTCTTTAATCTTACAATCTGGTGTGTTTCTATGCAAAGTTCATACAGCAAGTTTCATTCATACCGTCGTTTTTGCGAGAAAGGATGCAATGGTAGAGACAATGACATTTATAAAGACATGAAAAATGGTGTAAATGCTAGGTAGAATATTAATTCATATAACACTGTATGCTTAATGGAAATATTGTATTATCGCTCTGCTTATCTAATGTATAGCATTTGCTAAATAAAGAAATATTAATAACTATGATTTGTTATTGTGATCTCGATTTAGGTATAAATACCCTGCTTTATCCATCTAGGTAAACAAGGTTAGGTAAGAAGCGAAAGGGTGCAGGTGGTGGTGGTTTAGTGAATTCTCTAATCAATAAACTTCCGGTTGAATTGCATTTACCTCGTTACCAGTATTGTGGACCTGGTACAAAGTCAGAGAAACGACTCGCACGTGGTGACCCCGCTATTAATCAATTGGATGCTTAGTGCAAACTTCATGATATCAGTTACAGAGATTACCGAGATTTAGAAAGTAGACATAAATCAGATAAAATTTTAGAAAAAAAAAGCTTGGGAACGCTTTAATCATCAGACGCATCATTCGGTGAACGAACTGTAGCTTTAGCAGCCGGTACCACCACGAAAGCAAAGAGAAAATTAGGAATGGGGTGCAAACTGTAGGTGGTAGGCATGTATACTCCATGCCAGCCGGGGAGGTACCACCACCCTTACCATGGGCTCCTAAATATTGGGTCTCCGATTTTCTGAGCTCGGTAAGGGCTGCCCGTTACCTTTTCCATCATCCTTAATCTATTCTCATCCTTATTCTTCCTTCTCGCCCTCACTGTCTTCCTATCGGATTAAAAGTCCCAAATTAAAAAATAAGATGGCTGTGGTTTCTAGGGTTATAAATTCCGGACGTAAAATCCTGCCCCACTCGGATGTCCGGGAGGGCAGGGCCCAAGCGACCTCGGTCATCGAAAGTATCAACTTTCTGATTCACTACTGCAACATCCGCGGTATCAGGTCTAATCTTAATGCTATTCACCAACATCTTGAACAATTACAACCTGATATATTGTTTCTATCTGAAACACAAGTCTCCTCTGAAAGCTCCGAGTCACCCGACTTGCAATTTCCTCAATACCATCTTCACTCTAACTTTCGATATAAAGGACAGAATTGCTTGCAAGAGGGTTTCTTCCTTAGAAAATAAAAATTTTGACGTGATTTGGTTTAAACATTCTGGTCCTAATTTTGTGAAATTCTACTGTTGCATTTATAGGTCTCCTAATGACAGCAACTTTCAAGACTTCTTCGATTACCTTAGTATGAAAGTTGACTATCTCCTGTCTCAGTTTCTATCTTGCGATATCTCATTTGTAGGCGATTTCAATGTTCATAACTCTAATTGGCTTCAATTTTCATCTACTACAAATCCCGCTGGTCATAGTGCAGAAACATTTGCTATTTCATGTGATCTCACACAAATGATTTCTGAACCCACAAGTATCCCTGATAACCCTAACCATACTCCACATCTTCTAGATCTCTTTCTTACATCAAACCCTCTTGTTTATAAAACTTCGGTTCTTTCGCCTTTAGATCTTTCCGACCATTGTCTAAAAAATCATTTCTACTGTACCTAATTCCACTGTTGTTCGCAAAACCGATAGAACCTTGTGGTGTTTTAAGTCAGCTCGATGGAGTGATTTACGGGATTTCTTTGCAACCTTTCCATGGCGTGAATATTGTTTTAAGTCGTCCTCTTCTTCGGACATCGCTCTTTCAGTATCTGAAGTCATCCTCATGGGAATGGAGTTATACATTCCGAAAAAACAGTACCGTGTAGGTCATTCACGTTTCCAACCCTGGTTCAATAAGGCTTGTTCTGATGCAATATCTTTAAAAAATAAATGTTACATTAAATGGAAATCTAATAAGTCGGTTGATAGTCATGTAGAATACGTTGGTGCTAGAAATATCTGCAAAAGTGTCATCACTAAAACTAAAAAGTTGTTCGAACAACGAAAATGCAGTGAACTAGCTACATCTCCTTTAGGCAGTCGTAAATTTTGGTCTTTAGCAAATGCCGTTAGTAAAAACTTTCGAACATCTTCATTTCCTGACATTTATTGACGGATCGGTAGTTGCTGATTCTAGACAAAGCCAACGTTTGTGGATTTGTTTGCATCAAACTCGTGTCTCAATGATTCTGGAAAAGATGTGCCCCTAGTCAACTCTTCTTCATACGTTATGAAACCAATTCATTTTCGGTACAAGCTCTTGGAATCGATCATCAGTAGGCTTGATCTCAATAAGGCGACTGGCCCAGACGGTATCCCAGCTATTGTCTTAAAGAAATGTTCCCCCGAACTAGTACCAGTCCTATCCAAGCTCTATACGATCTCTATATCTTCTGGGGAATTTCCTTCATCATGGAAGTTAGCAAATGTTCAACCTATTCCCAAAAAAGGTGATAAGACCGATCCCTCAAAATACAGACCAATTGCCAACACTTCCATTTTGTCTAAAATCATGGAAAAGGCCATCAATCAGCAACTGCTCACGTTCCTTGAAACTAACAAACTCCTTAGTGACCACCAATATGGGTTTAGGCAAAGTCGTTCAACAGGCGATCTTCTTTCATATGTGACCCAAGTTTGGAACAATACAGTAGAGCAGTCCGGTGAAACAGTTGTAGTCGCTTTAGATATCTCAAAGGCATTTGACCAAGTTTGGCATAAGTGTTTACTTACCAAACTCACCTCGTTTGGGTTAAATGATACGCTCATCAACTAGGTTTCTAGTTTACTTGATAACAGACGAATACGTATCGTAGTTGATGGCTTTTTTTCAAAAGAAGTTAGCATTAACGCTGGCGTACCACAGGGATCCGTTATAGCGCCTACACTTTTTCTGATGTACCTAAACGACCTTATTTCTTCAACAACTAACCCCATCCATTGCTTTGCTGACGATAGCACTCTTCACTGTAGTTCATCTAAGTCTACTCATAGTGATACTCCACTTTCTATGTCAAATCAAGAAATTAAAGCTGAAATGGCAAATTCAATCAACAAAGACATTCAACGTATTCTCGAATGGGGAAGCAATAATCTAGTTAAATTTAATGCTAACAAAACTCAGTGTTGCCTTATGTCCGCCAAAAAAGATCGATCATTTCCTGTTGTAAGTATGAATGGCTCAGTTCTTAAGTTTTCAGACTCTATTACTCTGTTGGGTATGACTGTATCTTCAAATCTCTCATGGGTTGACCATCTTCTGTCAGCTACCAAAACAGCTGCTCGTAAAATAGGCTTTTTGTACAGATCTAAGCAGTACTTTACCTCTCGACAACTCCTTCTGCTGTATAAGGCCCAAATTCGTCCTCATCTGGAATATAATTCTCACCTTTGGGTTAGTGCTCCCCAATACGCTCTCGATATCGTTGATCGTATTCAAAAGAGAGCGATTAGGCTTTAAATGACCCGTCCTTAACTTCTCACATACAGTCCCTTGAGCATAGAAGGATGGTTTCAGTCTTATCGTTATTACATCGGCTATTGTGCTGGTGAATTACATTCTTTGATACCATCTCCGGCTATCTTTGCGAGAAACACTCGGTTCGCTCATTCACATCATCAGTATGCAGTATAAATCTCCACTTGTCGTACCAAACGGGAGCAATCCACATTTTTCTACACGGCTTCTAAACTCTGGAATGATCTCCCTAGTTCCTGTTTTCCTCTCACTTATGATATGAGGAAATTTAAGGTAGCTCTTCATAGGCATCTATTGGCAATTCATTATCCCTCTATCCATCCTCCTAAGTGTTCCTGAGTGCTTTAGCACGATAGGCCTTATTTAGCCTGTTCAGGTCCACAATCATAAAAAAAAAAAACGTCGATCCAATCAGAAGAAGAAGAAGAAATCGTTATGCAACGGTGGAAATTTATTGAATTTACGAAAAATAATACCTAAAAAAATTAAACCTAACGGAAATTTTACAGTCACAGTAAAGTCAGCGCTTTCAACGGCAAAACGTGTGGTAAAAAGTTTAGGAGGAAAGAAAGACATTAAAATTCCTTGAGTAACTCTCTTACCTAAACAAGGAGGGTTTCTAACATTTCTTGTTCCGCAGGCTTATCTGCAATCGGTGCTTTAGCTGGCGGCGCATCGGGAATCACTAAAGCAGTCAATGAAGGGTAAAAGAGCCTAATAATTGTAGGAAGAGACATCGCGATGATCGCAAGATGAAATCGATCGCTATAGGCTCCGTGGATAAGTAAGGTGGCGCACTTTATCAAAAACCTTACAAATCTGGTGGCGGTGCATTATATTTAAAACAGTTTCCAAAAAACTAAATAGATTACCGGAAAGACCGTTAACAGATATCGATTTAAAGAAATACTGCAAAAATGTACCCTACTTTAGGGATATTTTTATGAGAGAAAGCATGCCTAAATTACCATAGGCAAATGAATCTGGAATTATTAACTTAGATAGCCAAAGCGGGTCAGGCACACATTGGGTTTGCTACAAAAAGCTAGGTAAGAAGGTATGGTATTACGATAGTTTCGGTAATCCTCGACCACCAATCGAAGTGATTAACTACTTTCGGGGATGTAAGGTTTATTATAATTACAACCAGGACCAAGAATTCAATACTGTTATTTGCAGACACCAATGCCTACAATTTTTGTATAATCGATACAACCTCAGATTTTCTCAGTTGTGTCCAAAACATTCAGTGTAGAAGGTGTTGGTAGCACAGATAGCTGCAACTTCTATCCACCGATAGAGCTAGATTTGAGAAAAAATACGTTTTTGGATTGGTTTGATTTTACGGCTGCAATAGAATTAGGAACATTTATACAGGCAGCAATAGATTTTATTTTAGAACAAATCCATCTCATTCGCAAGTAATTCATATTTCACATGGTGCAAATGAGTTGGATGAAATTAGCGATTATCGAAAATCTAAGACACCCACAGAAAGGTTTATCATTAAAGCAAACAACAATTCACTTAAATGTGAGTTCATTTGAGACCGATTTTACCAAAGAAAATAGCATTGGTCGCATGCTAGGGTTTGAGTCTAAAATATTAGAACCAAATATTTTACACACATTTGCGTTAGACATACGAATACTTAAACACGCTAATCTACGCGCAGAGTGTAACATTATAAAAGGATTTTATCGAAACGGGAAACCTGCAAAAGTATTATATGAGATTGAAGTTTCAATTCCACCAGGTTATCGTCGAGATAAAACTCTCAGCAGTACTTAATATTTAGAAGTCAAGTCCGACATAATTAGTAATATAACAATTAATTTGACTAATCAAAAGGGGTGAAATAATAGACTTTGGTGAATGTGAACCATCCACAGTACGCTTAGAACTAAAATAACATGGGTTTGAGAATTAATCAAGGATCAATTCCATCTTTCAAAAATTCATATAAAAGACATTCCTACAGTAAATCCTTAATAAGTCATCAACCTTCATTGCGGTTAACATCTGCAGCGAAATGCTGTTTAACGTCAATTGGTTTAAAAGTTCTCACCGACAATGGTCGAATGATTAAACGTCTTTCAAAACGTACATTTTGATGATACTATAATTAAATAAGATATTCACACTTATCTTTGGTATGGATCTTCTAAATATGGAACTTCCGAAGAAATACGCATCTTAATTCAAGGTAAAGATCTAATTACGGCTACTTACGATAGTTTTCTGTACATAGAAGGTAAGCTTGAGCTCAAAAAAGAAAATGAAAGAAAATTATGCAACTTAACCAATAATTTTCCCAACTTTATTTTCGAAGAAATTCGTTGAGTTAGGTGGTCAAAGAGTGGACGTTTGCAGAACTGCTACTGTGGTGACGTTGATGTGGAAATAACCTTAAATAAAATTCAATGGAAAGTACCACACTTAACACTTGGTAATGCTGCGAAACTTAACTTGTTTCAATGAACCAATAAAAATTATATTAATACTGTTCCATTTCGTCAATGGGAGTTATATGAATTACTTGCTTTAAAACAAGCAACCTCAGACATATGGCCAATGGAAACGTCAACGCAACTGGAAAAACCGCATTGGATAATTGTTGCATTCCAACAAGATAAAAGGTACACAAAATCGGCAAGGGCAGGAAATTTTGGTCACATTAACATCAGAAACCTTACAGCACATCTGAATTCTGAGTATTATCCATATAAAGCAATGTATTTGAACTTTACTGCTAGCCAATATATACCTACCTATCACAATTTTTGAAATTTCGATGTGATTACTATGGTGAAGATGATAAAGACGCATTATTCAACTATTCTGAATTCAAATCATGTCCAGTATTTGTAATGGACTGCTCTAAAAAAAAATTCTTAAAAAACTCAACAGTAGACATCAAATTGGAAATGGAATCTCTAACACCTTTCGATAGTAGAATGGTTGTCTATGGTCTTATTCTCCATGACGCTATTGTCCAGTACAGCCCACTTACTGGAGAAGCGAAAAAATTATAATATACACTCGTATATATAAATATAAATGTTGTAATTATTTGCTTAGTTTTATGTCATCCACCACCAACGATGAAAGTAGTTGCTCAGAAACAAAAACTTCCAATTCAAAATTATGACATTGATGAAAAGTCTACTACTTCAGAACATGGTAATTTACTTCCTAATCGTATAAGTTGCATTATATGCGGTTCCTCGAACTGCGGCAAAACAAGCGCAATGATCAGTCTGCTTACTGAGAAAAATGGTTTGAAATTTAAACATGTATACGTATACTCATTGAATCAAAACAAGTACAAACTTTTACAAGAAATTTTACTTCCAATGAAGGATATAGGTTACTTCACCTTCAGTGATCATTACGATGTGATTGAGCCTAATTGTGCAAAATAACACTCTATTTTTATCTTCGATGACATCGCTTGTGAAGAGCAAAATAATACAAGGGCATATTTTTCTATGGATAGGCTTAACGATATTGACTGTTTCTATTTGGATCAAACTTACAGTAAAATTCCAAAGTTCGTGATAATGCGAATCTAACTATATTGTTTCAGCAAGATGAATTAAACCTAAAACATGTGTATGAGGATCATATAAGTCCCACCATACGCATGAAATTGTTTCGGGACATGTGTTTAAAGTGCTGGGTAGATCCGTTTGGTTTTATGGTCATAAATAAGGATGCTGAAGTTAATAATGGTCACTATAGGAAAATGTTTGATGAATATATAATACCTTAAACTGCCCCTCACTTTAAACTGATTGATTATAGTCAATTTGATATCGAGAATAAGAGACTCAGCAATTTTTCCAATCCCATAGATTCTTAAGATGCCATCACTAAGCAATACTATCTATCAACAAGGTTCAATTTGGAGGCAAACCGTTTGATACAGTTTGCACACCCGCAAGAAGCTGGTGATGCTATAAGTAAAGAATATCTTAATTTTAGTCTACAAGCAGTTCAGAAAGCTTTTAAAAAAAGGAACTCTAACGCTTATCTAGTGTTGGAACAAAAACTATATGAATTTCAGATAAATTAATACCATGTCTAAATTACAACTACGAAGGCAAACAATAATTAAAGGTTTTGATGACCTTCGGCAAGCAGATTTGGACGAATTTAACACATACGCCAAACAAAATAAGTGCTATTGGTATATATTAGTGCTTATCGACTGTTTTTCTAGTTTCCAGGAAGTGATTCTATTTTTAGAGTTCTAAGAGTTGCAACATGATACTACCCTCACGAGCTGAAAACTATGTGACCTTGACTCAATTTAGTCAAAATAAATATCTTTGACATCGGTCTACTTTTTAACATAGACAACAACCTGTCATTCTTCTTGTTTCCATGAACTTATTCTATTTTTATATTTTTAAGAAATGTTATATGATATATCTACAGGTCAATAATCTTTGACCTTGAAAACTCTATTCTTAGATCTCTAAGAATTCTAATATGATGATGACCTTAAAATTTCTATTTTTAGATTTTACCTTGACATTTGAACATCTCCAAAAATTTTAATTTCCTGCCAAAAGTTTAACTTTGAACGGCTCCAAGAACTTTCATTTCTCAACACCAGAGAGCGAGTGACCTTGAACGGGTCCAGAACCGACCCCTTATCACTAATTAACACTTAAATTATTTTGCCTTTAAATTACGCGTTGTATCAAAAAATTGCATAGAACATAATTTATCCACACACTTAAGGACTATATCTAGGCATTTTTATATCTTTGAAATATGTAGCTGTTTTAGAAATATTTGATACAAACCAGAAATTGACCCCAATAAACCCCCTCACCGCCGCTGGATTTCTCCCCAAAATTTAATCAACTCCAAGACAAATCATTTGATTCATCTCGGTCAAAACATTCTTTTTGTGCTTCTTTTTGTATTGCACTTCCAAAGACCCACTGCTTTTAAATCTTGCTAAAATACGATGTGCCGTTGGAGCACTTATAGGATTATTAGGATGTCGTTGGTTAAAGATAGCAGGCGCTTTATTGGCACTTTGATAATTATTGCTACATATTAAAACTAATTCAGCTTTTTCAACTAACGAATGCCTACAAGCTGGCATTTTCGCAAATACTTAATTTTGACTTTGAAACTTACGTAATTTTGAAGCTTTTATCAAATAAAAATTAAATTTTCATGGCCATGGCCTATAAAAACTTATTGAAAATAACAATCAACCTTTTATTTCGCTAATAAATAGATTTTTGATGTGAAAAATATTATTTCAGTTTTACTCTTATAAGGTGATTTAAACAAATTCTCTTTGTTCAGAACCTGATCCAAAAAATTATTGCATGAAATAATACCACGTTTAAATGCTATTTGCTACGTAGCATTTCCTGAATGTTTCAATTCATTCTTACCGAAGCTAGCACCCTTTAACCAAATTTTAAACCAAGAATTGAAAAAATTAATATTCTGATTAACGACACCCCTAAACGACAAATATTTAGAATTTTTTGATATGTCAACCACACTTAATACCTGGGTATTATAAATATTGCGGTGTAAATGGTATAAATTATAAAATATGTTTTAAACAATATTATAAAGTAATATGAGTAAAAAGTTCTCCAAAAACATACAAATCGTTAAACTAACAGGAGATACTAACCATTCACCACAAATAATGCCTTTGTCCCAGTCGGTAGTTTAAAGTGGGCCGATTCATTTGATTTGCTTAATTACCACAAATTCTGCTGTGTTGTTTTCACTTGACATCAATATAAAAAATTTGCAATGTAACACTAATAAAAATGATCTCGGACGCCAAGTTATTTTTTTTAATAATACTCTAAATAACTAAACCGAGTTCTACACTAAAAATTTATCAAAATGTAAAACAATAAAAAATACATAACTATGTTTATTAAATATTTAAAGTGAAAGGGTTAAATAAAATGTATCTTAAAAAACTAATTGTAAAAAGCTTAAATTACTAAAAAAATCATTAAACATTTAATACCTGTTACTAAATATACAAAATCTTCTTGAGAATCCCTGGTGTTATAAAAAATAATGCAGAATTGCAAACCAAGATGACGTAATCCTTATGTAATGTTGCGCAATATATTGCAATAACAATGATTTTATGTTGTCAACCACACCCAACACTGGAATTATCCTTATAAATTTTCTTCTTGAAATTAAATAATCCAATATTTATTGCATTTCTTGAAATTTTCAATGTAAAAATTGCAATCATAACATGAAAGCGTACGTAACAATAAAATTAAATGCGTATTTAAAATGTAATTAAAGTGTAAATCAGAGTAAAAGTAAAATAAAAGTGCCTGAAAAGAGCAAATGTTTTAATTTTTAGTATAATGCGTTAAAATATCTTAGCATCAAATTAATGGCACTTTACACTAAAATTTAGGTGGAAAACCAAAACAAAGCTTCCTGCTTCAACATTCAACAGGAAGTAAGCAAAATGGATGCTTTGAAAGTTAGATGATGTAGTCGTGCGCAAAAGATATGAGCAGGATTAAGTCAATGATGACGTAATGCGCAAATAAAATGATCAGAAAAATAATTTCTGGAAGTAGAAGTATAAACCTTTAAGAAGTATACACTATAAACCCCCAAAAAGAAATGCAAATTAAGTTGCCTACCTCATACCTATATTTCAATAATTAAACACTTTTTTCTTATATTTACAACTAAATGAATGAAAGACTTTAAATTAAGGTATATTTTAACACAACTCAAAAAGGGTTGTTACAGTATGTCAATTAAAAATAAGCAACTATTTCCTATAACTCTATTTGATAACTTGCAAAATAGGGCCAATTTATTAAGAAAATTTCAAGTAGCGGTCATTTACCACTACGCCACTGGCAGAGTCTGTCTAGTGGATATTTATTTTTACTTGTTAAACCAGCTTTTATCTGGAATCAAATTTTCTGAGAAATCCATATTAATAAAGTTTTGCTTACAGATCAAACTCTTTGGAACACCTGTACCTATATAGCTCGTAATTTGTATAACAAATGTAGACTTTAATTAAACGTTCATTAGTCACATATATTATTTCATACATCGTTATTTAGTACATCAACTTTAGAATCTACCCATATGCACTTTCTGAGTTAAACAAAGCTGTCTCAAATACCATGAGATTGCTCAAGTTGCGAACATTATAAATATGTATATACATCTTATTTAATGAACCTATGTGTCAACTTCAGATACAATTTTTGTTTTAATGGATTTTCAGGGTAATCGTTAGTTAACGATTACGTTTTGGCAATTTAGTAAGGACTATACTTTATTCAAATTTGTATAGAATTTGTCAGTTGCCCTTTACTTTCGTATATTGACGAGCTTTGAAGTAAACTTTTAACGCTGTTTATAAAAGGCGTAGTACGTTGGAGCTGTTATGTATCCTAATGAAACATTCAAAGTTTGCAAACGATTTTATCTGTAAGGGTCAACTGCGGGTAGTGGAAGATAAGACGAACCGGTTAACATTACTGAGTTTAGAATATTAAAATTTAGGAACTATATCTATGAGCTTATTTGAGTTGATCGTTCATAAATGTAGTCAGGTTTCTCATTGTTGAATAACCTACCTTTATCTTACTCGACCTTTTCGTGAAAGAAAGTCGTATGGTTTTTTCAATACGATTATTTTAGACATTTGAATTTTGGTTGGCAAAATGCATCTAAAGTAAAAAAAACTCGATTAAATATTCCATTAATTACATTCCTACCCTTATAATTAAACAGGTCACGCAATCTTTTGAAGTAAAAAGTAAAGAAAAATATTAGCGTAAATGGAAATGGAATGAATTTAGGTGTAACTAAAGCTGAAATTTCCTTTCTTGTGCAAAAAAATCGGCAGAGATCATGAATTATTTTATGTGTAGGTAAGGTCAAAAATTTCAGTGCTTTTAACCCAACAGCAGGTTTCGCGTTATTAACAACGTATAATACGGTCTCATTCTCAATTATTTCATTAAATTCATAGTAAGTATTAATGAAATTGAATTACTATAATGTAAAACGCAATTATTGTGTACCCAAAGTACACGTACAGTAACAGTAATTGGCTTTTCATGTCAACATTAAAGCGTAATTGTTTGCCGCCGGATTCACACTAATGTAATGATATCTTTAATGCTTATATAATGTATATAAACGTTTCTCACAATACGCAAAATAAAGCTAAACTAGTTGAATGGTTCAATGTTTAGTAATATGAAATTTTACGACAAGCCGATAAAGAGATTTAGTTAGGTCCACTACAAGTATACTCCTGCTTCAAGCCTATTCTATTACTCAAAGATTTGCTCTTGCTTTGTACTCTCCCATTGGCCTTAGACCCTAAGGATATTCTTGACATTCTCTTACTAAAGCTATTAGCGATGTTCCTACGCGAATTGAATATCTTAATGGAACCAATTTACACACTTCAGTAAAATTTCTGAAAGGAAAATTGTTTTCTTAACGAGTGTTTCGTATTGTTAACTTGTAATAATCAGTTTGGAAAATAAGAAGTGAAAAAAGCTAAGATTAGAACATCGAAATTGATGTAATAAAGTAAAGGCATTGTTAGTAGAGATAATGTTTTCTTATTATTAAAATAAATGCGTGAATAATTGAAAGTTCACGTGGTTAATTATTATAATTAAAGCTCCTAAAAATATATCAATAAACTCTAGTAATAATGATACGGCTGTGCTGTCAATAATTCTACACTCTTTATATGAATAATTCATCTGCTATGACAATATGAATCTAGGTGAATGCTAGTGCATTACAGGACTTTCTTGCAAAATACTAAAAAATATATGGAGTATTTTTATATCTTTGAAATATTTAATGAAAACCAAAAACTGGCCCTAATAACCCCCTTCCCCAACTCCGAGACATCCAGACATCATGGCCGATATAGACGAAACTTGGCCAAAAGTTGTAATTAATGAATGAATGAACTAATAAGTTGATTTAGCGATACTGAAAAAAAAGTCGCTTGTATAACCTTCTATACCCACATGTAGGTTGAAGGTTAAAAATAGATATATCGCTTATCTTTCAAGGTAACTACGGACTGTTTCATATCATTTTAAAGCAAATATCGCTCCCTTTTAATTTCTGGAAAAACCGAAAGTAGTGTTTTCATTAGCGCAAATGAACAAAGTTTATTTCCAAAATCCCAAGTTTGTAACCAAAATAGTTAGAAAGTTATAACAATATCAATATTAAATATTTGAAAATTCATATCTCCTATACTATCAGCTTTAGAAGAAGCACGTTAGTTGCATTCATAAGAGTGACTAGTTTGAGTAGTTGCCTAGAAAATATAAAAAAAAACAAAAAAAAAATGCTTGGAGAGAATTTTGAATAAATCAGTTTCGAATAATTCCTTAAGTTTGACCCCTTACATATAGGCAAATTTATATCATAATTTATTACGTAAAGAAATCTCTTTAAAGAACCTTTATTTAACTACGCATATCTATTTCCAATTCTTTTATATCTTGAACGGTATCGGAAATATAAATTTCTACAAAAACTGTATATGTTACTGTAACTGCGGCCATATTCAATGTTGAAAGTTTTAAAAAATTGCAAAAAATTGCCTTTCATGTGAGTTATGGATGACCTGAATTTCAATCTTCTATGTTAAAATTTGAAAGTTTTCCCCACAAAATAACACCCTAATTTTCACCCCCTGTATACCTATTACCAATAAAAGCTTGGTTTGTCGACATAATTGTCTGGTAGCCTTTTATTTCAAATTTCATCAAAATCGTACGTATAGTTTCGGCTGGCGAGTGACCACAGACACACACACGCATGCCCACGCCTACCCTCACGCCCACGACCACAACCACGCCCACGCCTACACCCACACACACCCACACCCACACACACTCTCACACCCACAACCACACCCACACCCACACACCCACCCACCCACCACACACACACACACACACACACACACACAGACATTTTGAAACATTTTCTAAAATTTATTTTTTCGGCTCCAGGGAGTCGTAAAACATCAAAATAACGCAACTTATTTTTATCGATTTGTTCGACCGCAATACTTTCTTGTTTAGCAAGAAAGTAAAAATAGGCATATTTTCTTTAAATGCAGGTATACACATATTTTTTGATGACTGCAATATTAAACTATTTCACACTTATGAACAAAATATAAAAATAAGTGGCGTGGAACAACAGACGGCCTTCCAACCTACAAAGTGAAAATTAGAAAAAATGAAATAATTTTAATAATAATTTTTTACCTTCCAACTTACCGGGTGGCCAACAGTCTCATTTAAAAAAAGGCCCATTTATTTCTCCACCTAGAATCCCGCACCAGAAGGCAAATATCGGTTTTTATTGATATTTTATGCTTTTGATTTACTAACACATCGCTTGAAAACAAATATAACATTCTTATATAATTAAAAAAATGTTAGATTTATCACATTATTTCATAATTTGTTCTCATTGTTAGTAGCGACAGCATTACATTTAGGTAATCTAGCGGAAACCATAACATTAGTATGGTAACAGTTTAAATTACTGCAAACCAATGTAAGATCTTTTCATCCAGGCTAAATTTAATAATTTCCGTTAACGCTAACTAGTCTACTAGACGTTGGAAGGACAATTCCCGCCATTTACCTGTTTCTTACGATATCTCAGGATAGGAAAAAGATATCGACTTGCAGTTTTCACTGTTTTATTACTAATTTAATTTACTTTTTAAAGACCTACTTAAATTTTTATGCTTCCATTTAAAATTGTAAAGAGAAAACACAATATTAAAAAAATACTAAACAGCGCCCCTAGCATTTATGTTATTAATCAGA
Source organism: Vesta saturnalis (assembly GCA_036346205.1). Lineage (NCBI taxonomy): Eukaryota > Metazoa > Arthropoda > Insecta > Coleoptera > Lampyridae > Vesta > Vesta saturnalis. Next base: position 2,815,758 of record JARFJB010000610.1, on the reverse strand, counting down.
TTGCTACAAATTTACAAATTTTCTATTGCTTAACAAAAGCTTTTTCAAACAACATCAAGTTTATTAAAATCGGTCGAGCAGAATCTGAATTAAAAGCATTTTTTCGTAACAAGGTTCCCACTCTACCCCACCCCTTATTTGAAGAGATGGACTAAAACTTGTCAAATAAAAAATACGCAGAATTTGTCGAAGAATCTGATTATAATATTTAATATGCCCCTTAATTGAGTATATTTTGAAAAATTTTGCTTTTTAGATTTTTAACTGTCAAATACGCCCTCTAGCGGTGGACCTACAATTCTGAAAATAATTTCCAGGCGTTTCTCGAGGCCACTTTTGTTACAAAAAATTATTTCCCGAACCTGTGGTATAATCCATTACTGAGATATTGCCGACGGCCGTTCTTAGTTGGCCACCCAGTACATGTACATATGTAGGTATAGAAGGTTATGCAATTGCCTTTTTTTTCACTATCGTTAAATCGACTTATTAGCTCATTTTACAACTTTTCGCCAAGTTTCGCCAAAATCGTCCAACATGTCTGGATGTCTGTGAGTCTGTGGGGTACATGTCTGTATGTCTGTGTGGATGTATGTTAGTATCCACGATAACTCCAGATCGAAAATACCTACGTACTTAAAATGTTGTGTTCAAGCTTACATTCATTTGGCTTAGAGCTGATTAGGTTTTGGGATAAATCCAGTGGCGCAGAGGGGGGGGGGTATTAGGGGCAGTTTTTGGTTTTTATCAAATATTTCTAAAACAGATGCATATTTCAAAGAGATAGAAATACCTAGATACAAACCTTAAACCACTGAATTACATTACCAACTGGAACGAACGCGTAAGTGGTCGCTGTAACAAAATTCCGAGCCTGCTCGTTAGAGTGGGATAGGTGAATAACGAGTAATCTTGTCTACGTCATTCTCATTTGAGCTTATGTGTGTAGCGGTATTCAAATACTATTTTATTTAATAATTTTGATAACAAGGCAAAATGGTCAGAAGTCGCTGTGCTTATGGGTGTACAAATGTATGGAGCCCAAACCAGAATATACAATATCATAGGTAAGCTTTTCAAACGTCGAAGATTACTTTAGCTAACCTAAAAATCACTAACTAATAAATTATGAAAGGAAATAGAAACAATTCTTACTATCATATTTATGTGGATTTAATTTATAATAGGTTGTCATTGGTTTCAGTTTTCCATTGAGTAAATCCGAATTGCTAAAGCAATGGATTAATCCAGTTCGCTTGGAAAATTTTATACCAACAAGACATACATTAATTTGTAGCCAGCATTTTAAAGAAGATTCTTGTTCAGAGTCTTGCTTAACGAGAAAGCGTTTAAAAAAGGATGCTATTCCTACAGTTTCTAATTATTCAGTATATTATTAGATCAATAAAGCAAAACGCAGAAAATTAATGCGGTCTTCACCAACTATTGAGGTAATTTTATCAGGCATTAAGATGAACTGGTGTAATCAATATTACTTTTATCATAACTCATCATAAATGTAAGTACATAAAATTACAGGTAAATAATGATGTCGATTTATCTACACCTAGTAGACGTGACATTGGTGTACTATAAAAGACTATAAAAAGAAGAAAAATCAAAATTCTTCAACAACGATTACAACGAAGAAATATAAAAATTAAATCTACGAAGGACATCATTAAAGTTCTGAAATAAAATGATAAATGCAGTAGCAATTTGGAAGAAGTGTTATAAATAATAATTTCAACGAGTTTACTTTAGCATTAATAAATAATGAAGCTCATAACACAAAATCCAAAAGTTAACAAAAAACGTATTATTTTCTCATGTATAGGTAATACGCGCTTCAATTTTGAACTGTAAATATTAAATAAACACACATTTTATTGTACAATTTAAGTGATATTAATTTCCCAGAAAATAAAAGCTATCGATTACATTATAAGAAAATTGATGTCAGTTCACTATAGGTAGGTATAAGTTAAACTTATTATTTATTTATAACAATAATGTAAAAATATTGATTCGTCATGTATCTGAAATATAAATTGAAAATTTAATTTGAATTTTTATACTGCTGCCTGCTGGAGTATTGCATCTAAAGTTGCAAATCGAAACAATTTTATCGCTGTAGGTGCGAAAGCAGTATATTTATTACCTATTTATTGTTATGGATTTAGACTTTCATACTATTTTACACGTAAATAAAATCGGTAAATAATTACCGGATTCGAATTCGGCATTAGGGTGATTAATAAACGCCCGTGAGTAATAATAATAATGATTTTAATACGCGGTGCATTTAAGAATGAGGGTAAGACAATGATGCGTATACCCGATATGCAACTGGCTCACTCTAATCGCCAGACCGATTTTAGTTCACTGCGCGGTCGTTCCAGTTACGTATACGTGTAATTCAGTGCCTTAAACATATCGATTATTATTTATGTTCTATGCCATTTTTTGATACGAACGACGCGTAATTTAGCGACAAAAGGATTTAAGTGTTATTTCAAATTTTTTCATTATCTGAATAACGATTCATTTTATAAGAAAAAGTGTAGACGTATTTTTTAAAGAAAATTTAATTTTACATAACTTTTCTGTATAAAGTTTTTTAATATAACGCAAGGTAAGACAAAAAATTAATTAAATATGAATAAAAATGGTTATACTGCATTATTTATATCTTATAGAAGGATGGCTTTGGAATTTCTTTTTAAATTAACATGTATATATTAATATCTATCTGACATGAAGTTTTAAACGTGATTCCGATAGATTAATTTTTTTGTTTTTACAATCGTGCCTGTTTTCCTTATGCAATGAGGTTTTGCGCAGATACCCTAAAAAAATTATAATTTAAATTATTTCATTTCTTTAATTTTAAAGTTAGCCTCTATATCTGTATTAACCTCTGCCAGACATGAAGTTTTAAACGTCAGTTTGACGTAGATTATTGTTTCTGTTTTTACATTGTTGCATATTTTAGTAATTAACATTATAAAAAATGTTATTTAAATTATTTCATTTTTTTTAATTTCCATTTTGTAGGTTGGAAGGTCGTATGGTGTTACACACCAGATATTTACGATAATTTTTAATACGAAAATAGGCAACATTGTAAAAACAAAATCAATAATCTGTCTCAGATATACGTTTAAAACCTCATGCCAGATAAGGGTTAATAGATATATAAATGCTAACTTAAAGATATCTAGTGTGTAACATCACGTGACCTTCCAACCTACAAAGCGGAAATTAAAATTATTATTATTTATTTATTATTGTGTTAATAACAATAGTTTTACACAAGTCAATGTAAATATATATATATATATATATATATATATATATATATATATATATATATATATATATATATATATATGTAAAGGGTGATTCAAAAAGCGCGCCGGTTTTGAATCGCTCACCATTTTGTTGTTTGTTGCTTAGCAACATAGTTGTTTATAAAGTTGACATCTGCTAATGTTCCGATTTCATTCTGTGTGTCAAAATGGAATGATTTTCTGCTGAACAACGTGTGTTAATCGTGAAAACGTTTTATCAAAACGGAGAAAGTTTTCCAGAAACTATTCGACGACTTCGTGCGATTTTCGGGCGTAATGAAGCTCCCAATGAATTAACAGTGCGCAGACTTATGACAATGTTTATTGAAACAGGACCAACACTCAACATTAAAAATTCTGGTTGTCCTAGATCTGGCCGGTCTGTTGAAAACATTACTGTAGTTCGTGATAGTGTCAATACAGGAAGAGAGTTTTGGCATGCCAACAAAGTAGAGGGGGACATATGCCCGATGTGATTTTCCATTCCTAAATTGGGAAGATTTGATTAACAGCTTTATGTCTTTTGTAAATGATTTTTTTAAAATAAACTTTGTTTTTTGTTATAATTAAAACCTGCGCGCTTCTTGAATCACCCTTTATATATATATATATATATATATATATATATATATATATATATATATATATATATATACACACACACACTGAGCGGCTAAATTATGGAATAAATTCAATAATTCATAAATCGACAACTTCAGAGAAAAATCCCTATACCCGTCGATTTTTATTTTTAGACGCGCGGTTGTTCAGGTTATTAATTTATTGATGAGGTTACCTATGTAAGCGTGATGACGTCATTGATGATTTTCTTTAATGGAAAGGGGAGGTGTTGCAATGGAACTTTTTGAGAGATCTTTTAATTATCTAATTAGTCGTAGCAATAATTTTGAGTATTTGCGTTACGTATACAGGGTGATTCAAGATTATTGTTGTTCTATAAAAATACAAGCGAACTAAAAAAGACGACTATTCAAAATTTGGTATGTAGACATAAGAGGTCATGATCTATCTTTTAAAACTATTTTCAAAAGTGCAACGTTGCCACTTCTACCAGAAACCCAAGGCAACTTTGAAAATTCAAATTGAATACCCTGTATGTTTGTAACAACCTTTTTTTGTGGTTGTATTAAAAAGTACATTAATTTAAGAATCGTTCATTTATTTGACGTAATATTAGAAAAGTTATTTAAAAGTTATATTAATATGTAGAATTGAGAATGGCAATTTAATTGGCATTTCCTAGAACAAATCTTTTGGGTGTAATATTTAGTAAAGAATTATTGTTCCCTTTCTTAAAAAATTGGATTCATATTATGGTATCCGCGCAACGCAAGAAAACTTTTAGGGGGAAATACTCATTTGAGTTATACTGAAAGTCTTTTTTTCCAATTCACTTGTTGCTAATGTAATAGCATGCAGCATGTAGTTGTGGGGAATTTTCCCTAAATATTTGTGTAAAGTGCCATCATTGATGGTAAGTTATTTTTTTTCTCACTATGGTTAATACTAAAGCCTTTGCTTTTTTAGGCACTTTGTTTTTTTACTTTCTTACTTATTACTCACTTACTTATGTAATGGAATTAATTTTTAATTTTTACTTTTGAAGTACCATTTTTTAACTGCTTTATTTTACTTGGTTTATATCATAAATCGCAATTTTATTACATACTAAAAACTGATTATTATGGATTCAAATTATTAAGAATAAATTATCAAGATAATTCCATTGGGGTGTGGCTGGTAACCTTAGATCTGGAGATTGCACCTCAATGATGCTATAATTATTTCATCCAGTTGACCGTTCCGTTTCATGTGTCACCAGTGGTAATTAATACATATACAGAACTGTTTAAAGGTATGATTTTTTTAGTAATTAAAGAATAGATTTAAGACTTTTCCATTACAATTGAATATTAAATAAACTTTAGTGTGTTTTGTAATTTTATTTTCATTTTGAGTATTGTTGTATTATTATTAATAAACTTGGTTTAGCTGTTCCAATAACGTAACATATATTTAAAAATAGCTTGGCGTCCGAGGTATCATTTTATTGTTTTTATATTACCGATTTTTCTTATTAATTAAGTATAAGTGAAAATAATTAAGCTGATGAAAAGCATGCAGTATTTCAGGTGCGTTAATTACTCCGTAGTTTTGAACTCTGCCCTATTTCAATCTACCGATGAGCCGACGGCAGTAGCGATTGATATTTGGTAATTATTTTTATTAATTAAAATTATTCGATCAATTACAATCAATTTATTACATCATCGCTTTTGTTTTAATATTATAAGTTGGCCCAGTTTTAGTATTTATACACTTGGAGCCGCTTTTAATGTTACAATTTGGCGCCCGAGCAGGGACTTTGATTTTTATTACTTGAAATTTATTGTTTGAAATTTATTGCTTTGTATTTGATATTTTATTTACATTTGTGCTAATACAATTTGGGGCCAGGAAAAGGGATATGCTGTTGTTTCAATGCTGGTTATTCTCACTTGTGTTTGTTTATTTTGATTTTATGTTAAGAGTTGTCAGAATTTTAAGGAGTGTTACCATTTAGGTTACGCTTGGTACTTTTATGTGTTTATATAATGAAATTTATTGATTGTGTTATATAATATTTTTTACGATGTCAACTGTAAATTATTTAGTTGATGTTTTATATAGTGATGAGTTATTAATCCAATTAAACTTTCGCAATGTAAACGGATCAGAACGGTTAACTGTGGAAGAGAAGCGTAAACTTTTAAGACGAATATTAAATTCAGAAAAGATCAATCCAAATTTATTTGATTCATACCCGAAGTATGAAATAAATCAAACAGTAGAATTGGAATTATTGAAGGAAAAGTTAAATCATATTCAGTCTTCAATTAAACTTTTTAAACCTAAGCCCTCGAAATCAGAATATCTTAGGCTACACACACGTTTAATTCATATTTTGAAACGCTTAAATTATACTACTTTTGATAGTGAATTTTTATATTTACATGATCAATTGTTGACTTTATGTAACGAATCGTTAGAATTAATTGAATCTATAAATGAAAATATTGAATTAAATAATGATGTTTCAAATTTAGATACTTCTAATATTTCGATGTCACAAAACGACCCTGTTAATACTTCAGATAATATTCCTACAGAAGATTTTTCCAAATTAATAGATAACTTACAAATTTCTAAAGGTTCTGTTCCTGTTTATATGTTAAATTTAAAATTTAATGGTAGTGAGAAAGAAGTTTTTACTTTTATTCAAAGATGTGAGGAGCTAATGATTGCTCGAAATATTTCTAGGGCGGAGATGCTTTTATCAGGTGTTGATTTATTTGCAGGGAAAGGTTTAGTTTGGTATAGGGCGATTAAACCGTTTCTACATACTTGGGATGATCTTATTACTAAATTAAAGAGTGACTTTTTACCGGAAGGACATGACGAAGTTTTGTTAGATGATATTAAAAATCGCAAACAGGCTTTTGATGAAATTCCAACCCTTTTTATTTCTGAAATGGTTAATTTATTTTCTCAATTAGATATTCCTCCTTCGGAAGGTGAACAAATAAAGATTATAATGAAAAATTTACAACCTTGGTTTGCTACTCAATTAGCCCTTGTTAGTGTAAATGATATTTTTCATTTAGTAGAGTTGTGTAAAAAATTACAAGTAAAAGCTCAGAATTCTAAATTCAAATTTAATTCTTATTCAGATTCACAAAGACAATCTGATTATAAGCCTTCTTCTGCAGTGAAACAAAATATTAAACCTAAGGTCCATTTTTCAGGTATTAAACCAAAAAATATGAATTCTACTTTTACGACTACAAAAATTAATACAGCTAAGTCTTCAACAACATGCTTTAAATGTAGACAGTTGGGTCATACCTATCACACCTGTGATAAGGGTGATGATAGAATCTTTTGTTTTAGAAGTGGTTATTCCAATGTCACTTTTTCTAATTGTCCGAGATGTAAAGTTGCAAAAAACTTGTAAAAGGAAAGTGTTCCGTTAGTCGACACATTTCTTATAATTTTTCAGAGGCTGATAAGCATGTTTTTAACGATTGGTTGATTACTGTTAAGGAATTTTTTGGAACTTCGAAAAATTGTTCTAAATTTGTTGAGAAGAATAATGATGTTAGACCTTTTATTAATGTTAGGATTTTTAATGAGAATTTTATTGCTTTATTAGATAGTGGAGCTACCGTAACAACTTTAGGTAAGCCTGCTTTGTATTTGATTGATAAATATGATTTAAAATTAAATAGAAATTCGCCTTTTTCATCATTGGTTATTGCTGATGGTTCTTCACAATCCATTTTGGGGAGTGTTGATTTATCTTTGACTATTAATGGTATTACTAAAACTATTTCTGTTATTGTTTCTGAATTTATTACTACTGCAATTACTTTGGGGGTAGATTTTTGTCGTTTATTTGAAATTAAAGCTGATTTTGGTGAAAATTCTTTTGTTTCAAACTCTGCGGAGACATCTTTTTCTATGATTAATTAAGAGTATTGATGATCTTAATAATGATCAAGTTTTTGAATTAAATCAAGTTATTGACCTTTTTAAAACCTTATCAACTTAATACTGGTGATGCAGTACCAATTAAACAACGTTATTTTCCATTATCTCCTGCTATGTTGGAGCACGCAAACAGAGAAATTGATGATATGTTAGAGCAAGGAATTATTAAACCCAGTTCTTCTCCTTGGAATTCTCCAATGGTTTTAGTTAAGAATAAGTCAGGTGATTTTAGAGTTTGTTTTGATGCTAAGAAATTAAATTCTGTTACAAAAAAATAACTTACCATCAATGATGGCACTTTACACAAATATTTAGGGAAAATTCCCCACAACTACATGCTGCATGCTATTACATTAGCAACAAGTGAATTGGAAAAAAAAAACTTTCAGAATAACTCAAATGAGTATTTCCCCCTAAAAGTTTTCTTGCGTTGCGCGGATACCATAATATGAATCCAATTTTTTAAGAAAGGGAACACTAATTCTTTACGAAATATTACACCCAAAATATTTGTTCTAGGAAATGCCAATTAAATTGCCATTCTCAATTCTACATATTAATAATTAAAAACTTTTCTAATATTACGCCAAATAAATGAACGATTCTTAAATTAATGTACTTTTTAATGCAACCACAAAAAAATGTTGTTACACACCCCCTCCTAAAATTTGGACTCGGAGATCACCAAAGCGGAGATTCCAAACACTAAGCTAATAAAGGAAATTATTAAAATTTAAAAAATACAAAATGTTAAGCTAATTAAAATATAAGCAATAGTGAAGAAATGACAAGAAAATGTACGAAGAAGTACGGAAAATGTGGTGATGTCGGTCAGGAAAGACCTCTCGCAACACCAAAAAAAGCTAATGACGCGCTACCACCCGCACACGCCACTAGTCGAGAATCAAGGACCCGAAACCTTAAATAAAGTAAAAAACTTTAACTGGTGGGGTTAGTGAAGCAAACCCCCATCAGAAGAGCAAAATGAGTATCCGGTAAAACAATTTGAATCTAAGGGAAAAAAACGAACGGAAACCGAAACCTACCATGACCTGAAGGGACAGTGGGCAGAGAACCCGGAAACGGTTATCGTGCAACTTTATAAAAAATCAAGGCTAAACGCCACTCTACTCGAGAGTATAAAAATATAAAAAATCCTTCCGGACTAACAATAAATAATCGCGAGACTTGAGGTCGAGAGAGAGCGGTAAATCCAAGATACGACTATTTCCATGGCAAATTAGCTCAGGATGCTTCGTCGTGGAGAACAAGAGAGGCCACTCTACCCTTCACGAGATTCAGGTTCTATGTTGTTCCACAGTCATCGTCCAAGACTCAACATACCCTTACTAACACGCACATTTTATAAATAAATCGAAATCTAGGTGAGATAGCAAAGAGAAAGATGATGCACTCTTACGAACACAACAACCCCCTCCTAAAACTACCAAAACGTCATAATCAGGAAGTGAACTTATCGAGGTTGACACGAGCCGAACCGAAGTCCTCAAGCACCGTCCAAGAATAGTAACACTACACAAATCAAGAAAACCAAAATAATTAAATCAATCAAAAAATGAAAATGTATAGAAGCATTACTAGTTTTCTTATCCATGGTTATGAGTGTTTTACACGTCAAATTAACGATCAGAGGTAAACTCAAAATAGTTATCTTCAATTTTACTATTGTAACAATAGCAAATTGTAAATCCAATAAAGGAAGATAATCTGCCTGAGTACTAATGTCCCACAAAGTCGGCAATTCAATCGCACAATGGGATCTAAATATCAACCATCGTGCTAAACAAATATAGCAAAAATCATGCTAACAAATGTAAAAAAAATAATAAGTGGTTTGCAAAGCCACAACAATATAAAATAAAATAATGTGCGAAATAAGCACAAAATAAAATTATTTTGAAAAATTATCAAAATAATTAAAAAATATAAATAAGAAAACCAGAATGTAAAAATACTAAAATCGAAAAATGATTAAAAAGAATACGAAAAAATAAGTAGGGATTGATATTTAGTAATTATTTTTATTAATTAAAATTATTCGATCAATTACAATCAATTTATTACATCATCGCTTTTGTTTTAATATTATAAGTTGGCCCAGTTTTAGTGTTTATACACTTGGAGCGGCTTTTAATGTTACATGTTATTGCATTTTCGGATTTTGCATAAAATTCTAAGCAACTTTTGTTAATATTTCCCTATACCCGTCTCTAACCAACCGCACATTTAAAAACAAAAATCGACTGGATTCGGCATTTTTTTCTGATTTTATTTGGTTTGAAAGTTCTGTCATAATAATCTTTGGAAAAAAACTGATTCACTACATATGTCGAGCAGTTTAGTATCAAGAATACAGAAATAATTCAGTTTAAAACTGACAACAAGAAGAAAGTAGCAAAAAGAATAGATTTTTTAGATATCGAGTTGGCACGAGTCAAATTTAAGACACTTACTACTTACTTCAGTACTTAATGGTATTACATTGTAGGTATTTGTACTAAGTGAATAACTGATAATTAATTAATCATAACGGCACCATTAAGTGAAACACAACGAATTGCAGTATTAATTATGATTGGATGTGGAGATAAAACAAGAACGCAACTACAAGTATGTAACTTGTTTAGTACAAAATATCCTGATACACCTATCGGACAATCAACAGTTAGTAAAATTGAGAGAAAATTTAGGGAACCTGGTCACGTTAAACACATTGCAAATGCTGGTCGTCCAAAAATGAACGAAAATGTAAAACTTGATGTGTTGTTAAGTTTGGTAGAAAATCCTCATAGTAGTTCCAGAGCGATTGTAGCTGATGAAGGCATTTCACAAAGGTCGGTGTACTTCAAACAGAGAAATACCATCCGTACAAAATCCAGAATGTGCAGGAACTCAATGAAGATGATCCGGATCGCCGAATGCAGTTTTGTGAAGTCATGCAAGACTTATGTAACCGCAGTCCAGGATTCCTTCGTCAAATTCTGTTTTCGGATGAAGCTACATTTTCCTTAAATGGTACAGTGGATCGACAAAATTGTAGATATTGGAGTAAAGAGAATCCTCACTGGATGAATGAGGTACACACTCAGTATCCTCAAAAAGTGAATGTCTGGGCGGGGATAGTAGAGAACAGAACCATTGGTCCTTTTTTCTTCGATGAAACTCTTACAGGGCAACGATATCTGGACTTCTTACAATATGAACTTATACCTGCCATTGCAGTAATTTTCCCAAATGAAAATGATCCTGATTTGCCAAATGATAATATATGGTTTCAGCAAGATGGTACACCTCCTCACTATACACGTGCTGTTCGCGATTTTTTAAACATAACTTTTCCTGGTAGATGGATTGGTAGACGAGGATGTATAGAGTGGCCCCCAAGATGTCCAGATCTTACACCTCTTGATTTTTTTCTATGGGGCTATTTAAAATCTAAAGTATACGTCCAGAAACCACGAAATCTGGAAGATTTGAAAAATAGAATTAGATTAGAGATGCGTAAGATTAGTCCACAAATGATCCACAATGTTCAAGAAGCTTGTGGTCATCGGTTCAATTACTGCCAAGAAGTAGGATGGTGGCAATTTGAACATTTAAATTGAGTTACAAACAGTTCTACAATGTTAAACAATTTTTTCTCTGTTTTGTGTTAATAGTAGATATTTACTTACCTGTGTGAATTAATTTAATTTTACATTTTCGTTTATTTGTAAATGACCAGTGTTTGTAACGTGTTTAACGTAACCAGTTTCCCTATTTCTTTCAATTTTACTAACTGTCGATTGTCTGATAGGTTTGTTAGGATATTTTGTATTAGATAAGTTACATACTTGTAATTACGTTCCGGTTCTATCTCCACATCCAATCATAATTGATATTTCTTTTCGCTATCATTTTTAATGTGCTTACTGTATTCTTGATACTAAACTGCTCGATATATGAAGTGAATCAGTTTTTTTCCTAAGATTATTATGACAGAAGTTTCAAACCGAATAAAATCAGAAAAAAATTCCGAAACCAGTCGATTTTTATTTTTAAGTGTGCGGTTGGTCAGATTATTATTTTATTTTAGAGGTCATTTATGTAACGCTTAGAGACGGGTATAGGGAAATATTAACAAAAGTTGCTTAGAGTTTTATGCAGAATCCGAAAATACAATAACATACAGGGTATTCAATTTGAATTTTCAAAGTTGCCTTGGGTTTTTGGCAGAAGTGCAACGTTACACTTTTGAAAATAGTTTTAAAACATAGATCATGACCTATTATGTCTACATACCAAATTTGGAATAGTTGTCTTTTTTAGTTCGCTTGTATTTTTATAGAACAACAATAATCTTGAGTCACCCTGTATATGTAACGCAAATACTCAAAATTATTGCTACGACTGATTAGATAATTAAAAGATCTCTCAAAAGTTCCACTGCAACACCTCCCCTTTCCATTAAAGAAAATCATCAATGACGTCATCATGCTTACATAGGTAACCTCAAAAATAAATTAATAACCTGAACAACCGCGCGTCTAAAAATAAAAATCGAGGGGTATCGGGATTTTTCTCTGAAGTTGCCGATTTAAGAATTATTGAATTTATTCCATCATGTATATACACATATATAAAGAAGGAAAAGTAAAGTTGCAATTCTTTTAACGCATTATTTTGATAGTTTTTCTTTGGAGTGCAAAGATTCTGTGACAAGTGTGAGTATCGCCCCAGTTTATTAGTCCGTAAGAAATTATATATCCTCTACTTTCAATGTGGCTAACTTCACTAGGCTACTTAATCTTCTTATGACGAACAAATTTATTGTAATTTTGTTGGCCACGTAATCAATATGGTGACCTTCAAATAAGTTTTGGGTCTAAAAACACACCTACAAGCTTTATTTTTTCAATATTATTCATGTTTGTTATCTCACGGTGAGTAAAGATCATTTCAAAGGTTTTATTTTTATTTACCAGTTTGTTATTGGAAAGCCATACTAATCCAGTTGAATGTATATTCCTCATTTAACGTTGTACTTCATTTAAATTTCTATTTCTGGTGCGCAGAGTAATGCCATCAGCAAACATAACCAAATCGGAATAATTTATGCCAATTTTAAAATCATTAGTATATAATAGATATAAACTTGGACCCAACACAGAACTTTGGGGAGCAGCCAAAATAATTAAAAAGTAACTGATTTACGACTACGTGCTGCTGTCTTTTATTTAAATAAGATTTAATGAAATTACAACTGGAGACTATGGATTCCATAATTTTCCAATTTTTGAATAAGTCTATCATGATTCACGCGATCAAAAGCTTTTTGAAGATCGCAAAAGTTGTCGCTACATATTCATTGTTTTGATGGCCGTTTACAGTACAATTAATTAAAAAAGATAAAGCAGTACTAGAAGATTTATTCGATCGACAACCAAACTGGTTATCTAAAAATAGTTTATTCAGTTCCATGTGTTCAACAATATGGATCTTAAAAAACTTTTCCAAGTACCTTGGATAGCAATAGATCAAGAATATTTACTGAACCACCTTTATGTATATTGTTATAAGATACCAATTTAAACTTGGATTCATGATACACACGATTGCTAAATAAAACTGACTTAGAGCAGTCGTTGTTGCTATTTTGATTTAACAATTTCTCAGGCGCGTCAACGAACAATTTGTTCAGATCGTAGGGATCTGTCGTTATGTTCGAATTAGATGGCTTAGATCTATGCTGATTTATTACTCTCCAAAATGATATCGGAGTAACTTCCTTTAACTTTTGCCTATACAATCTACTTTTACCTTTTAGAAATATATGTACGTTGCCACATGATGGTACTCAGACCAAAAACGCATATCTTCACTCATTTTCCGTAACTCTTTGGTAAACCAATTTTTTTTAGGCATTACATTGTGATTAATAGCTTTGCTTAAAATAGGAAAAGAATCATTCAATTTAGTGTCAAAATAATTTAAAAACATATTGAACTTTCCGTTAATATTCAAACTAGGATCGCTAGTAAAACTCTAATCTACTTTATCGAAAACCGAATAAAAGTGAAACTTATTTGAGTTAATGAAATAGAAACATTTTTATAGAAGTTTTTACCTCATCAGTTAAATGCTGTCCACAAAATCTAATCGACACTGCTTTATGATAGGAGAAACCAGGGTTATATGCTCTTGCAGTAAAATTACTATGAAAATTGATAAGGGTATTATCTACACACCTATTCAATCTAGTATTGACATTAACCGCTATTCTGAATGTATAAGATTGAATTAAATAGTAGGATTATCAGAAAAAAGTCATTAGTGTATTTTGTTGTGGGCCAAAATAGGTTACTGATTTGCTGATAGGATAGCCCGTAATACGTGAGACACAATAAGGGTTTGTCAAACTCATATGGGCGCCAGGATGTTTATAAATGTCAATATAGGGGCCGTAGTACCTAATGCGAAAAGTTCATAGCTAGTTCCAAACAAAGAAAAAACTTTCTTACCTTTAATTGTCGCAAATCCAGTTAAATTAGTGAATTAACAGCCGATACGTTGGTTCCTAGAAAACGTCAAGATATTTGCACGTACTCTCAAAACACCGACGTACTAATAAACCAGCGATCTTATTTACTTTATATTTACATTACGTTATATCTCAAAACGTATCTCTTAATATGAAATTATATTAAAACAATAAAAATAGGAAATACTCTAATAGAGAAACTATCATCAATCGTTACGTTAAAGCTTTCTCTAAAATAACAAAAAGATAATGTAAAGTTGCATAATTCAAAATTCCCATAAAATGTATAAACTATTCGGTAACTTGAATGTAAGCGACCTATCTTATCTTTAAAATTTGGCACTCCGTAAATAACAACAGCGCAGTAATAAAGGAAATGAAATCACAATAATATACACACTGTAAAGAAATAACACTCTCAAATCAATAACACTGTGCATATACTATGATAAAATTAAACAATTAAAATAAACAATATGTGTGATGATACCAATGTTAAAACTCATTCAATTTTGTAAACCTCTATTAGTTAAAGAGGATTGGCGCTAACAAGTTTTAAATTCCCTAAAATCATATATTGAAAAGATCTTAATTTTAAATAACACCCAGTATGAATATTAATAACGTCGATACATAAATTTGACAAATTTTGTAATACATAAATTGGTGTTGCATAATCCGAATAACACAAAAAATAATGCACAATGTGATATATACACAAGTGAATACACTTTATGAAATTTAATTTAATCGCCTAAAGGGCTCCTAAGCAAAATTATAAACAAGGGAAATCATATTCATCCGCCTGAAAAATACAATAAAATAAACACTATTAAAATCACCAGAAACACAAAAGGTACGTAAATAAGTACCTTCGTTATATCAATTGACCACTAAGTTCTCTCCTTTCCTTTGTACTGCGGTGGAAGCCAATATCTCTTCAAACTCCCTGGCGTCGCTGTCAACTCAGCAACTTCGCAATTGGGAAAGTTCAACGAAACGAATACTTTTCAAGTTAAATCGAGGCCAATTTAGTGACTAAACTGTTTAAGCTAAAACCGAATGATTAAATAACTGTATCACCTGGTATAATATTAATTTATAAATGTTCTTTGTCCTTTATATACACACATTTTGCTAAAGCGGTAATTTATATTTACTGCAATTTGCCTACTTGTTTGGATACCCGTGAACGCGCATGGGCTTCGTGATGACCGCTAATTATATTGAATTTTCGAACTATGTATCCGCTAGAATATGCGATTATAGTCAAAAAATGCGAAGAGCACTAATTTTAACACTAATTCCACTTCGAAGAATCCGAAAAAAAAGTCAATCGATAAACAACACTATACTGTTACCGGGTGGCTGAATACTCTTCAAAAAAAGGTAGATGGGAAACTCTCTAAGAAAACTTCAGTAATCACGGTAAATGATAGGAAAATTCACTACGATCCCGCGTTCGACCTCTCTCCTTAATATCTGGACCTGGGCTTCCTTACAAGTCTTTCTGATTCTGCCATCTCACATCAAACAACAAATCATACAAAACTATTTCTTTAAATCGTAAGTGCAGTAAAAACGAGAAACGAATTGAAAAAAATTACGTTACTAGCACTATATACGTCTAGAAAGCTATCAATGTTTTTGTCACCCAAAAACTTTGGAAAATCGACTCTAAACCAACGTATCATAAAAACCACACTCTTTGCCTTTTTCAAATTTACTTTATCAAAGAGGCCTACATACCCTCGCCAATATTTTAAATCTGCATGCTACGCTTCCTGAAACAATTTAACTACAAAGTAACAATTTTCAACGACGTAATTTTAACTAAACTAAACTATAATTAACGATACTTAAAAATAACTAGGAGCAACCATTATTTACAAAAAATATTAAACTCCCATTTTAGTAATATATATATATATATATATATATATATATATATATATATATATATATATAATTGTCAAGGCGTGAAACCTATGTGTTAACAACAAACAAATAGAAAAGCTCACAGAATTGGGATACTAAGTCTTACTCCAATTTATATCTCCAAACATCGCCAAGTAGAATAAGATTTGTAACTAAATTAGTATTTCCAAAATTTATACTCGAATATAGCCAAATTTTAATAATCTATACCCCGTTCACGAGACTGGGTACTATTAAATATCCTAAACTTCGAAAAAAAAATCTATGGGAAATTCTAACCCCACGTAATATACACGTCATCTAAAAATACGTTACCGTATTTACATTAAGACAAACAATCTTTGATATATGAAAATGTACGCTTTCATCATTATTACACACATTAGAATATTTTTTTCAATTTCTTATTTTTTGTTTTTACTGTTTTTTTTGTCTAGAAGTGCCAAATAAACGACAAATTTCTGAATGGAGGTTTATTTAATCCTGATTGAAAGACTTTAAAATAAGGTACCTATTGCAGTTAAGTAAGTGCTTCATAAAAATAAGAATACAGGTTATTTTAAGCTAACCCTGGATAAATATATTTGTAATCTTAATAATCACAAATAATAATAACTTTGTTGGTTTTTATTACCAATTTTTCTTGTGATTTATTAGTTTGTGTGTATGATGATCAGTTCCATTATTTGATTATTTATAAATAGACTCCAAGCATTTATAATTGTTGTTATATTTCTCGCGTTGCCTTTTGCACCAGGTAAGTGGGTAACTATATTTTCAGCTCTCAAGCGTCCTCGTCATTCCACATTCACCATTTTTGCCTTTGGTCACTTGGCTGCCACGTTTAACATTATCATTTTCAGCTATTTCTTCACCAGAACCAACACTTATTTCGCTGCTTGGGGCAGACTGTTCCTCTAAATAATCTGAATGTGACTACCGATTCAAAAATATTTTCTTCCTCATCAGATTCTTCTAAGCACTGTCGAATCTCTTCTTCTGTTAAGGCTTTAGAATCCCTGAATTTGTTGGTAGCCATTTTACTGACGAAATAATAAAAAGATACCTATTTAACAAGAACTGACAACATTTCTAACTTGATCAGTCACGCTGGGGTCTCAGACACCTAATTACGCTTTAATCAATTATAGTAACTTATCAGTTTAAAATATTAGTCGTACTCGTCCACCACGCATCACAGACGAAACTAAACTAAATGTATCACCGGATGTTATTGGAATTCTGTTGACGCTGCAGTCGCAAATTCGAAGAATCACTCGTGCTGGGTTTCTGAGACCGCATTTTAACCTTCCAGGGTTAAGAGGAATATCTGTAAAAGGCGCAGACGGACAAAGATACGCAAATAGTGTATTTCCTCGAACAGAAAAATATTCCCTAATATTTGTAATGCAAGTGTAGTTACGTTTAAGTATACCTTGGCAACATTAGTTTTTTTGTAATAGAGAACTCCACACATATAAATTAAATGTATGCTAGAATATTGTGAGTAAGGTAAACAAGAAAACAGCAAATATCACAAAGTACACAGTTGTGTAAAAAGACACAATAAGTTATGATTTTATTTAATTAAATCACCCCTTGAAGACAAACGTATCAATGGTTATCAGGTACCTTTACGTTTTTAAAAGAAGAACAAGGAATAACACCAATGCTTAGCAATAACACTACAATATCTGTGGTAACTCGTGTAAGTTGCCACAATTTTGAACAGATGCCATACTACAGGAATATTCACACACAAGGTGTCATAAACGGGGTGATATATACACACACACGCGCGCGCGCACACGCACACATACACGCATACGTACACGCACACCCACCCGCACACGCACACGCACACACACGACACACACACGCACGACACACGCACACACACCGCACCGCACACACTCGTACACGCACACGCACACCACACGCACACACAATGGTACACGAACACGCACACGGCACACGCACACGCAGACCCACACGAACACGCACATTCACGCACACACTGGCGCACACACACGCACACGCACACGCACACGCACGCACACGCACACGACACCACGCACACCGACACGCACACCCAGCACGCACGCACACACCAGGTCACGAACACGCACACGACACACGACACACGCACACGCACACACACACACCACCACGCACACGCACACGCACACAGCACGACCACACGCACACACGCACACACGCACACCACGACGACACCAGCACACACACGCACACGCACCACGCACACACACGCACAGCACACGCACAGCACACGCACGCACACGCACACAGCACGCACACGCACACGCACACGCACACCACGCACACAGTACACACGCACGCACACGCACAGCACCACGACACGCACACACGCACACCACACGCACCGCACGCACGACACGCACACGACACGCACACGACACGCACACGCACACACACACACACGCACGCACGTAGCACACGCACGCACAGCACGACACGACACACGCACGCACGACACGAACACGACATGCCACGCACACGCACAGCACGCACACGCACGCACACTGTATGCACAAATACACGACATACGCGCACATGTAGGCGCACGTACGCATTCACGCTCACACGCACATGCACACGCACGCACGAACTGATGCATACACTCTCGCTCGCACGCTACATTTATGATTTTGTTTTTATGTACAAATTATTAATTGTATATACAATCATATAAGCCAATACAATCGAAGTGTATTTAAGACAAACGATGGTCGATGACTCTAATTGCTTGATTACGGCCTAAAACTAAATAACGTACGTTTTTAAGAAACAATTTGATTTCCAAGTATACTGACTTTAAAAATATAAACACATCAATTATTTCATTTTTTTATCATTGTTTTCAAGTTCTTTCCAACACCCGTAAGCTTTACTTTTTGTCTCTCTTACAATTTTCGGCATTTTGGCATTAGCAAGTAAGAAAGTGAACAATTAGTAATTAAAAGTAAACGTTATCTGACAATATGTTGTTAATTTTGGTGGAATAATAACAATAAATTGAAAGCATGATACGATTCAGTCTAGTAGATGTTCGTCAAAGGCACTACTTCTCATTTTGGCAAATTTAAACACCGCTACAGAATTCAAACCCACTCATAATTAGTTGAAAGGGAATTCTTGTAAATCATTATTTTATGTCTTTTTTTACTTACAAGATAAACCTTCCTTATTGCAGCAAAAAGTTATATGACGAAGATATGTTTGCAGACTTCACCTTATTTGCAACGTTTGCTATATGCCAAGCTCCAAAAAATTTATTTTCTTGCAAATAACGTTTTTACTGTTTTTACTGCAACTGTTCACAAAGTTTCTGTTCTAAATCCATTTCTAAACTTTTTTTTTATAAACCTACGTAAATTATCAACAAAAACATATTCATGATAATTAAAATTTAAATACGTCCATGACTGCTGATCTTAATTATGTCTATTTTCACCTTGGCCATATTGCAGGTCCTCTTCCTCTTACTATTTTATGCTATAAATTATTAGAATGAAGTTACGTTACATATTCTCGTTTATACTAACTTGTTTAGGCTTTCATCCGAGAATATAATATTTAAATGCTTGCGGTGCAGTATTGCATCATGTAGTATAAACCTCTATAAATCTCTATTCAAGCCAGCAGTGTGGCGAGGACTTAAATTAACATGCTTTCTCTTTCTACGTGTTTTAATAATCTATTAGAAAGTAGTAATCAAAGTCTTATCTATATTATAGAACATTTTCTTAACATTAGTAATCTCTGAATGTGAATAAGTACGTGATTTGCATTTGAAAGTAAATCCTTAAGAAATAACTAACTATACGTTGTAAAGACCCAGCAGCCTTCACCAAAATTTTTCTAATTAATTATTTGTTAATTATCCCGTAGTAATCAAATTGCATAAAAGTTACGCAAGATTTCACAACAAATAATTCTTTTGTCCCCTCCGATGTAGATTTCAAACCATCGAATGTTTTTACGTCAGAGATCACGCCAGTATATTAACTAATCATCTCATTAGCATCCCTACACAGAAGCCGTCCCCGCCTACCGCGGATCCTCTACAAAACCGTGAGACGCGTTACGGGAGACAAATGCTTGTGCGTCGGGCCATTGCCGCGACCAGAAGTGCCGATCGAATGCTTGTGCGTCGGGCCGTTGCTGCGACCAGAAGTGCCAATCGAAGGGTTGTGCATCGGGCCGTTGCCGCGACACCTTGCTACTCGTGCGCCATCCGGTCAGTAGTCTACCTCCTGCTTGTGCGTTGGGCTGTTGCACCGACCGCTTGCTTGTAGATCTATTCCGTTGTCGCTACCTGCGCGTCGATCCATCCCGCCAACGCTACCGAATAAAGAATATCCTGACCGCGCGCCTGCTGCTCTTAACCACGTTAAGAGAACCAGAAATCCTGACCATAAACCTGATCGCTTGCTGCGATAAAATCTGAAAAGCCTGACCAGAATCCTGATCGCTTATTGCGATAATCCAGAAAGGAGTAAGATCCAGATCGCGCGCGCCTGTCATTCTTAGTTTCGTGTACGCTGCAGAATTGTCGGTTGTCTCTTACGTTCATCCTGAACCGTCGCAATACTCGTCGCCGCCTGAGAACCCGCTCCAGCTAACCGATCACCTGGTCGATGTATTCTGAGGTTGAGAGTACGTAAGTTAAGTATATAAACATTACACCAGACACCCAGATAAACGACGGGCTGTAGAGCCCGGAAGTTATCTCAAATTTCCAGCACACACATCAGAAGTTGGCACTACGGGCTGTAAAGCCTGGCGTCATCTTCTACAAACATACACAAACCAGGACGTTGTTACAGCGGGCTCTAACGCCCTACAGTCATCTTTCATTTACTCCGGTGGCAAGAAAGGTAATCGCTCTAAGCTTCCACTCCCTGGAAGACTCGTCTAAACAGCATAGCACGGGTTAGTCCCAGATTCTATTAGACATCTCTTCATTTAAACAGCCAGCACACAACATTATACTAACGCACCTGACAAAAAGAAGTACCAAGGAACCCAGACGTACTCACAACCGCTAACTTTAATGCCAGGAGGTACTTCTGCATCCTAAGCGGGAAGCGCATGTTAAATTGCATAAACAGCATTTAAAAACGCTCCAAACGGATTGAACACCGCATACATAGTTCCTAACGATCTCCCGCAAGTCTGTGTAAAGGTATAAAGTTACAGACGAATCAAGAGAATAGTCGTGAATATAAGAAACATTATTTCCGTCCGAAACAATTCGCATAATTGTTTAATTTCGATTACACCGTATTAAAACATCGCGTAAACCAACCAGCTCAGTTTGATTCGTTTTCAACAATTAAAAAACAGGTCTTTTTGTATTTAAAAAATTAGATGCGACATAAACATCGTTTATAATAACGTGCAAAATTGTCTAAATGACATACGATTTACCTTGCGTAGAAGAACGACTTTTTCTAATAATGGAAAGCAAATAAGTCCGTAATAAGTTCAATATTCCCTGCATTTAATAATTAGAGCAAATTTCCTTCATAGGAAATTTGTACGTGTTTAATAAACGCTTTCTTAAAATAAAGATCAACATGCCTTTTCGGCAAACTAAAATAAACTTTATGTAAATACGTTCGTAATTAAATAGTCAATCGCGCACGAACAATTTGCATTCACAAACGTATAAATATCAACCAGCCCCTTGTAAAAAATTCCCAGTAATGCTCAGTCTGAAAACAAAGCCATATGAGAATGGTCATGCGCACCAATGTTACTTTAACTTATTGATTTCTCTGAGGAACTGACCTCGCAAACGTCAACGCGGACTTTGACTTCTCCTACCTTATGTAATACCGGTAACATTCCAGAACGGCGCCTATAGCTCCTGGTCGTTTGTTAGTCAGCAGAGATTTTTCGAAATAATATAAAAATCATCATTACTAGGATTTTTTTGTTATAACGCGAGTACCCAATAGACCCAAGGGCGATATTAATTATAAACTTTCACAGAAACGTACTAGAACCTAATAGCGAGCCAGCCAGACCAGAGAGAGAGGAGGATCAACGCTGATACGGAATATAAAGTACTATCAAACTTTATCACTATTTTGTTTCCTTAGATTATTGACTTCACCAATTTATTGTAATTAAATTTAGGAATGACTTATTTAATATTGTAATTAAATGGGAGAATATAAGTTTAAACCATTTTACTCTAATTGTTCAAGGTGAAGAGTGTTAAGCCTAAATACCCCGTATTTACGAACCACCCCCGTCTTGTTAAAAT